>JAVJGJ010000060.1:146400-195554 GCA_035590215.1 Microhierax caerulescens
TGTTTTTCAGGCTGGCTCACATGTTGAATATGGCAGTTTGCATTAATAAAATAGGTTGGTCTGAAATGCCCACAGGATTTTTTTATCCTAGCACAGCAGGGTGGGATTTTTTGTATATACAAAGAACTCTGATGTAAAGATACATATTCCTACAAAGCTTTTGTGTTCTTCCTCCTGTTGCCCTGGCATCTTTCCTTCCCTACCCATAATTGTGTAGCACAGTCCCAGCGCCGAAAGGCAGGTCAGAATTATACCCCACCGGGCTCCACGCTGGGCTGCGGTGGCGGAGATGCAACAAAAGCCATTAGTCACCGTGTAATATCTAGCAGCCAGTTCGCTGGGGACTGGTGCAAAGGGCGTAAATGCGTGGCAAGCCCACCTGCATCCCAGCCAGGACCCAGCAGGATGGCATTAGCATCCCCAAATGGAGCAGGACCAGGCGTGACTAGAGGTTGATGTGACGAGCCGATTGCACTGCCTGCACTCCCGGTATGGCAAATACATTTCCACGCATCTCCCTCTGTAGGAAGAATTTGCATAGAACTATACAGAAAATAACTAGTGTAAAATGGCTGAAATGAGGCTGCTGGATGGGTAATAGAGTCCTGGGGTTGCAGCGGGGACCCTGCCCCCCCCGAATGAACGTTCCTTCTGCCATGGCTGAGCAAACCCTCTTCCCAGAGGGAAGGGGAGAAGCAATCCCTGAGCTGCAGGGATAGCCAGCTGCAATTCCAATGGGAAATACTTATTGAGCTCTGGTGGGGTGGGAATGGTAAGGAGGGTTCTGGTTTCTCAACCATCACGTAATTGTGGCGGAACACGGTCCTTTAATTGAATCAACTTCTTATGTATCCTGGCTGGGTATTTTCTTTTCCATGTCTGTTTATTTACTGCAGTAAGTAATGGGATTTCTCTGCCCCTCGCTGGGGGTGCAGGATGAAAATAAGCAAGGGAAAGGGCTGGGGGTGTCTGGGGGCAGAGGGGTGGGGGAAGGGGTGGCTCAGGGCTGCCCCTCTCCCCATAGCATTGCTGCATCCTTGCGAGTCTCTGCCCGCAGCCTGAAGTTACCTGTTGGTGCAAGATCAGGTTTAACATGTAGAGTAAAATGAAAAAATAATTAGTGGAATCGGAAAGCTCTGATGTGAGCAACTCGTGCTGGCTTAGGCTGCAATGGGAGCTGAACTAGAGGAGTAGGAGAAGGGGTCTGGAAGCAATGATGGGGTGAACAGCCTTTCTACAACTGCTCAGGGACTCCCTTCAAGGTTTTTCTTTTAATTAAGAAGAAGAACAGGGGAAAAAAAAAAAAAAGGGCTCAAACTGGTGCTTCAGAACTGACATTGCAAGAGAGGGCTTTTTTCCTTTTTAAATATTAAATTAACAGCCTTTTGCCAAGGGGAATTGGAGAGAAAGGTCCTCTGCCTGCTCCCAGGCAGGGCTGGGGGTGAACACACTTCAGAGGGTTTGTTGTAGCTCTCACTAATTTCTCATGAATAATTTTTGAGCTGGGGAGCGAATTCCCCCCACTTTTTTTCGCTCAGACAGGCATCTCTGCGCATGAACGCAGGTTGCTATGGCCACGCACAAGTGCTGCGCTCCCAAGGGATGCGAGTGAGTGGCTGGGGAGAGCACTGGGGGCTTGTGACCCCCCAAAAAGGGGTCTGGCATCCTGCGAGGGTGTCTGCTGCTCCATCCTGCTCCCATCTCAGTGTGTGATTCAGTGACACCCTAAAGCCTTAATGGTTTTTGTGCCTGCCTGTGTGCTCTCGGGCAGGGTTCCATCCTGCTGGCTTCATTCCTCCTGCGTGGAAATCCTCATTTTTCCCAAATGCTCACCTCTCTTGCATTCCATGAGACATTGATGGTAGAAACCTGTTAGCTGGGGTAGATGAGGGACCGATTTGATTTAATGCCACTGGAATTGAATCCTCTTCTCTCAGCTGTATTAAATGCTGTGGGCAGGAGAGGCGAGAGCCCCCATTCCTGCCCGCACCAGGCAGGGATGTCCGGCTGCACCTTGCACGGGAGCTGTTGGGTTTGCTCGTGTTTCCTGAAGCCCTGCACGGCATGCAAAGGGTTACAGATGCCTGCAGGTTTTGACCAGCTTTCTGAGCTATGAGCGAGGCTAGGAGGCAGATATTATGGGAATTGTATGCATGCCTAAGCAGGAGGGAGGCTCGGCTGCTTGGCATCCGCTTGTCACATGGTGCCTGTTTGGATGCCAGAGGAAGGATCCTGAGGTTGCCACCCAGAATAGATGCTTGTTCTTGAGCTAATTGCACCCTTTCAGTGATTTTTCAAATAATAGAGTGCCAAACTTCCTCTCTGCTCCAAAAAATTCCTGGAAAATGCCTGAAACTTTTCATTATGCATGGGAAGGAATGCTGTAAAAGCGCTAACTAGCAAAATAAACAGCTGTTTGTAATTGTAAGATCATAAAAAGGAGCGGTTTATGAGCAGTGAAAAAAATTTCTAGCTTTATCGAGCTGCTTCAGTGGGCTCGGTTCTGACAGGCTTGTGATTTCCCGAATTACTTTGGGAAGCGCTTGCCAAGTGAGAGCACGCAGAGGTCCTCGGGGGAATAGCGTTTGGGCATCTTCCCGTGTCTGGAAGAGTACAGACCCGATTCCTCTGTCTGTATTTGTAAAAATAATGTTTTAGTTTTTACAAAGGCATCTCCTCAGATGGTGATAAGGGCTCAGGAGCTGCGTTCCCAGCCCTGCCTGCTGTCCAGGTAGCAGCTGCCTTTGCAGCCACCCAGCTCCTCCTGCAGCCAGGCAGCAATGCTCTTCCTCTGCCAGCAGCACCTGGAAAATGCTGCTGCTGCCTTACGTATATATTCAGGCAAGAAAAACCAAGCAGCCTTGCTTGGGACCAAGCCAAAGCTCATTAACAGAAGCCCCTCGGTACCTTCTGATGGGGATGGCGTCGCTTTACTGTAGTGCTGAGCGTGGGCTTGTCCGCAAACGAGCATGAAAATCCCATCTTTTAAATTGGAGCGTAACTCTTGAGCCAGGAGCCTGGTTGAACTGGGTTTAAAGATGCAGCTGGGGGGGACACAGGATCAGGCCAGAAGTGATCAGGCTTGTGGCTAGCTCTGCCTTGGTTCACACTGGGTTGGAAACCAAGCTGCTCGTGTGATGAGCGCGTTGCCTTGAAGTGCAGCTTGTTAGGAGTGAAACTAGCAGCAAGGCTGGAAGGCAAAACTGAACCCTCATCACTTGTTATAGCTTAAAAACAATTGAAGCTGGTTCTTCCCCCTCCGTTCTTTGAGGGGGTTTAATAAATGAGCTGTGAAAATCTCTCTGGGGAGGGATGATTTTTTTTTTTATTTTTTTTTTTAGCTGTCCTTTAAGCATATGCTTGCCTTATCAACGTTTCTAACAGGCTTAAAGTGGAGAGATGTCTAAGTGGGTTAGGCTTTTCAGCGCCGTTGGCTCTCAATAGCATTTGAGTGTGTAACTGAAGTAGCATGGAAGAAACCAGGTTTAACCTTCCAGCCCGGCAGCCACAAGTGGAGGTACCAGTGAGAATGTTCTGGTACCGACCCTTGAGGGCAAGCGAGACCGGGCAGGGGATGCTGCCGTCAGCACTACACTGAATATTGGAAAACTTGGAATCAGTGTATTGCATTTTTTTTTTTTCCCTTTTACAGTGATCCAGTTCCACTTGGTCCTCTGTGTGCTTCTTGATTAAGAAACTCAAATTTACTCTATTTTTAAACTCACAAATTAGTGTGTAGCTCTCCTTTTGGATTCTGTTCCACTCTTAAAGCCACTACACAAAACTCAAGCTCACATAGTTCCTTCAGTGTAAAAATAATGTTGCTTGGAAAACATCAGCAGTTTGTGCTTGAAAAAAAGGGAAAGAAACTCTTTCAAAAACCACGTGAAAATCATTTACAATTTTCCATATCACTTTAGCCAGTGTGGAACATGCTCTGCATTTCTATATTACCTTCTGTCCTGGGGGAAGTCAAGGGCAAGAGCTTGGGAACAGTTATTTTTTTGAAAAGCCCTTAGACTGGTCGTGCCCTGAGCCCGGTGCCTGGCTGAGTGCTGGCTCCCCCCGAGCCCTATTCAGGCAGCAGTGCAGGCAGGACAGGCAGTGCAGGCAGCCTGCCCAGCTGGAGCATGGCCCGCGTGCTGGGGCCGGCGGAGTGGCTCAGGGATGGGAAGCGGTGGGATGCTTTGGCTGAGCCACGCAGAGCACCAGCCGCTGATGCTTCTGCCAGAGGTGATGTCGGGTGTTAGTGGGATTGTTTCTCCTCTCCCCGAGTACTGTTGGGGGGGGGGGGAAGCATTTAAGTATTTTACTAGAAAACCAAAGCCAGATTTCAGCTCAACCTTTGGCATACAGAACTCAAGAAAATTGCTGTTTCAGCCCTTGGTCCCCCATCCCTTCTCATCCCCCCTTTCTTTCTATCAGCTACTGTGTTTTAACGGGTTTTACAAAGACGTTTTGCATTTGAGATCTGCGGCAGTTCACCACCACGATGCACAGCTTAGCTGCATGAATTTGAGATGAGGCTGGAGGCAGTGGAGTAGTTCAATATTGAAGTTTTCCTTTTCTTTGTTTTCTGCTTGTCTTTAACCTCCACTGTTTATCCAGCCACGTCTCCCCCTGCTTCCAGCCCTCGTCAGCAAGAAGAGATTTGTATCTTCAAGGGTTTGTAGGATACAGGTTTCAGATCTTCCAGCCTGTGGAGTGTTAGAAATGTTTTCCAGCCCAGAGAAAAGGCAGATAAAGGCCCTTAGCTCGTGTCTCCCGGCTCAAACCAGCCTCCCAGCTAAACACCGCTTGTGGTCTGGGGATCGATCTTGCACAGCTGGAGATCACAAAATGATGGTTAGTCCTGCAGCTGGTTGGGATTTTTTTTTTTCCCCCTCCTGTGACTTATCCCCCATTTATTGCTGACACCTACACTGTTCCTGTGCCCATCTGTACCTTCTCAGGGCACAAACCAGTTGCTTTTGCCTTCCCAGTTTCACAGCTAGTGGCAGAAATGCTGCTGGCTTGGTGTGGGCGTCGTGCCTGGTGCCGGTGGCAGCAGACTTGCACGGAGCAGCTCCCCTCCAGCAAAGCTTGTGGGAGAAGCTCCACGGGAGGATGCTGTGCCCAGCGCTGGGTGCAGCCTTTGCTGCCTTTTGCCTTCAGTTTACTTCAGTTTAACTCTTTTTACAAGAAATCCTAAGCGCCAGCCTGGTTTTTCAATATGCGTACACATGCCTTTATTTACGTTTTGTAAACAAGTAATCCCTTATCCTGCATCCTGTACCCAGTCCTGAAGGTTAAAAGCTGGGTTTGTGCCAACTTCATTATGTAGAAGCCAAATGCTTCTACCAATTAACTTATTACTGTTTTGGAGGGGGCTCAAAAGGCAGATGGAGTGACTGTGCCAGCAATATTAATGACCGTGTTGCAAAGGGTGAGAATTTTATGCAGGGTAATGTGAAAACTTGCAAAGGCATCCCTTCTAGTTCTGAGCTCAGGGTAATAAATAACGTGTGATTTCACAGCATCTCTGCTGTACCAGGCTAAAACGCGCTGTCTGTCATCAAAAGCTGTCAATACTCCGCGTCTGGGGACAGGCAGCGAGAATGGAGCCACCAAAACGTTACAGGGGGTGGTGGGAGACACGTAGACCATTCACATTGAGTCATCGACTGCTTCTGTTGAGAAATAGACCCCACCAGCAACAATTTAAAGGAGTTTGAAGGAGGAAGGGGGAGTGAAGGTGCCCAGGTCGGGGTGCTGGGTGCATGGCAGGGGATGCGTGTAGTGGGAGCTGTGGAGCTGGCTCGATTTTAACTGCGGCTGTGCATCAAAATCTCCCAGCTAAACAGTCTGTGCATCAAAATCTCCCAGCTAAAGGAGACGAAAGCACCCTGCCGAGCCATTTTCACTAAGCTGGGAAGAATGGAATGTCTCTAGCCAGAGGCAAAGGGGTCCCCAGCTGGAGTTGAAATGGTCCAGCAGGTTGAGGAGTTATTGGCAGTGCCCAGCTGAAAGCCAGGCAGTGTGGGGAGGGATTTTCTGGCTGGAAATGGGGATTTGTGATACTTGGTTTGCCCTTTTTGGAAAATCAGGACAAGATATGCCTCGTGAGCGCGGAAGAGTCTAATAAAAGACAATTTTTGTGAAGACTTGTTGCAGGTGGGCAGTCATTGAAAACCCGATTTCCCAGCCATGAGCTCAATTATACTGTAGTAACGTGGCTCGTTGAGGGAGCGTAGATGAGAGGTAATGATCTTTTTCCTGTGATTGCTGTATAATTAGGGTCTAAGTGTGCATGGGGCAAGGAAAACCCATTACACAGCATTTTTGCAAAAGCAAGTCCAGTGCTACTGAGACAGGCAGACTTCCAGAGAGCCTTGTCTGCATTTTTATATAAGGTTTTGCAGAATTGCCCCATCTTTCTTGGTCCCCTCCCGTTTTTCCAACTGTTCTGTGCTGCAGTCTCGTCTAAAGATTGTAAGTCAGGGATGAAATGTCAGATTTGCTGCTGCTTTGCTCTGTCACCACTGTTGAAGCGCCCCGGGTTTGAAATTAAATGTCAGAAGCATTTTGCAGAACATGGGAACCAGATGTGCTCCAAGACTGTGTCTGGGAAGAGCAGAGCAGCTTCACTGTCTACGTTGACTTTTCTTGGAGTGTTTATCTCTGGATTTGAGCTGATACCCAGCGTAAGGGTGTGGGTCCTGGAGCTGCCTGGTCTGGGGGTGGTGGATGGAGGGATGGAGGACGTGGTGTCTGGCAGCTGCCCGCACATCATGACTAGCTGTAAGGTGATACAGCAGCTTGAGGGCCCTCGGCCAGGCTCTGGGGAAGAACCGGTGACTGTAAATACAGCTCACTTACGGGATTAATCATCAGCAGGCATGTCCTTGCCTTGTTGGTGACACCTGTGTGTTTGATCCAGTTACAGACTGGGGGGAGATAGTGTCTGGGGACCTGCTCTGGAGGTGGGGGAAGCTGGGGGGTGGTGGATGAAAGGCGTGGGTGGGGGGTGCAGCCAAAAGGATGGGGGACTGAAGGAGGAGCAGAGCCTGGGTACCCAGGGGAACACCCGTGGGGCTGCAGCAGGTGGGTTCCCAGACCTCTGCATCTCTGCTGGGCATGGCTGGCTGTGCCGTTGTGTTCCTGCTGGGAACGTGGCATTTCCAGCTTCTTGGAAGGTGCATTCCTGCATGGGCAGGTGGCTGCACAGTCCCGCTTTGTTCCCTGAGCGCTCTGGGGAGGCACAGAAGGACTCGCTCTGCGATGCAGCCCATCGACATCTCAGTGCTGGTCACAGCCCTCGATGCCATTTCTGACTCCTGTTTCCAGGTGCAAAATACCCCTTGCTCTTCCTGGTAGCTCTTGGCCCAGCTTTTCTTCTGGGCTTACACCACCCCATGAAAATGAAAGCTTTTGCACTCAAGTCCTCCTCCACCTTGGAATACTATAATTTCCAATGGCGGATTCAATCAGCACTTGAATAATTGCACCCATTCAGTGCATCCTGAAGGGCACCCATGACTCTGAGCAGGTTTGAAAGAGCCCAGGTGTGTCCCCAGACTGGCCTCGATGTCCCCACAGCTCCAGGACAGCTGCCCTAGAGTGGGTACTTCTACTTTTCTACCCTAAAATCCAGAAGTATTCACCTTCCTTCTGGCTGTGCTACTGAACTAACTACATTTCCCTGATGGAGGGAGTGTTCAGCTTAATAAAATCAAGGGCAGTCTGTACTAATGCAATTGTTTTCTTTTCCATCTGCTAAATAAAACATCTTGGTGAATGGTTCGGAAAGGAAAACCCGTTAAATAGCTTCTGTTTGCAGAGGCGCAGGCAGGACCGGGGCTCTCCCAGGCCCCTCTGATGCCCTGCAGATGCTCCTGTGCTGCTCTCCCAGCTTCACACTGGTTCACTTGTGGCAGCACTGCCCCTGCCCAGCCACCGAAACCAGAGCACTGGGGGCATTGGCTCTGGGCAGGGACACAGCAGCTCTCATCCATACTGGTGGCCACTCTGAGCTGTGGTATGGACCCTGCTGAGGCTGAAAGCAAGCTTCTAGCCAGGCAAAGGGGCTCGTCAGGGCACTGGGGGTCCCAGGGAAGGGGTTAGAGGGTAAGGTAAGGGTTAAGGGCTTTCCCCCAGTCTGTTTAGTGATCACAAGCGAGCAGGACCCCAATTATGTGAGACAGAAAGAAAAATACTCCATTTAGTTACCAAAGTGGGCTCCTGGAGTAGGAGTGCAGCCAAGGGGCCTTTTAACCCCTGGGCACCTGCACACTGAGGATCAGGCCCTTTTGCTTCGCTAACTTCATCCCTCTGTGCCCAGGGAAACCCTCCCTGTGGTGCCAGGGTGTGTGCATCCCTGCTGCCCTGTGCATCCCTGTGTGCATCCCTGCCACCCTGCGTCGCATCCGTGGGTGCAGCTGAGCAGGGTGGCTCACCCTGCCTGGCACTGCGCACTGGAGAGCGGTGGCAGCTCGTGTGGCACGTCCTGAAGAAGGGCTTTGGCACAGCTGAGTAAAGTCACCATTTAGTTGTGGCTTGAGGGTGTGAGAGATGCTCTGGGAGAGCCCTTTTCAACCCAGGACCTCCACGTCACCAAACACAGACTCAGCATCTTGCTGAACTTTTGAGCTTTTTAGCTGAATGAAAATGCAGAGAGAGGGGACCTTGCCTGGGCAGCCTGTCCCCAGCCACATCTTGCAGTTTTCTCCACGGGGATAGCCAGCAGCATGCCCCTGGGAGGCTCGGCTACTCCATGGCTATCGATCCCTCGCTGCACCTCATCCCGAGCACTGCCCGGGTGGGAGCCAGGGCGCAGCTCCTGCCCGGGCCGCTGCTGTTTGCTGTCACAGGAGGCAATTGCTGCTGGGATAAGTGACACTTCACAGGGTGGAGAGCTGGGGGCTGCCTGGCAGAGCCGGGCACTGTGGTGCAAGGCACAGGGGTCAGCATCAGCTCCATCCCGTGTCTGATGGCTCCTCGGGTGGTGGGAGGGCAGGATGGGGGTGCTTTGCCCAAAGTGGCTCTGCCCATCGCTACAACCGCCTTCCTGAGCACCCCGAGGCACACCACCGCTGTGGATGGGGTGCAGGTTATGACCAGCACCCAAGCAATGAAAGAAGGGTTGGTGCCCTTGAAGAATTCAACCCAGCTCATCTCCTGGCCCCGTGCAATTGAAGAAGTACGTGTTCTTGCTTCTCTTGGGGTGTTGTATCTACTGTCTTTATCAGAGAGGCTCAGCCTACCGCGGACTCCCGGGTCCGCACGCTCCTCCTCGGGGTTGTGCCTTGCAGAGGGCAGCAGAGCAGGCTCACGGGGGAGCCAGAAGGGGAAAGGCAGCTTTTCCAGAGCAGCTGCTGCATGAACTGTCCTACAGTTGCCGTTTATAGCTATTGCTCTGTGTGATTAGCAGTTAGCTAATCACCAGGGGACAGATGCTGCCGTTCCCTGTCCCTGGGAGGGGTGGCTAAGGGACACGGTGGGGGCAGACATTAACCACTCGCAGACTGAGCATCCCTCCCTTGTTGTTAGCTCAGTTGTGCCTCCCCCCAGCAGCGTGGGATGGATGGACTTGGAAAGGAACTTTTCTGTGAGGGTGGGGGACTGGTGCCCTGTTGTCTCCACCTCTCCAGCCCTTGAGAAACAGCATCCTGCTCAGCTATCTTTCCCTGCTGCATTGCAGGGCTGTGAAAAAGCACTCCACGTATCATCCCTGTTGCTTTGTTAGCTGAGTGAAGGATTCTGGGTGAAGAGCGAATAGGTTTTATGGGCTTCTTTCAAAGCTGTGGATGTTTCTCTTAAGAAGTATCCAATCCATAGATGTGTCAAGGACTCTCAGCACATCTCTCATGCCTTTTTGCAGCAGTGGCACAAGGACACCTATGGCATGTCTGTGCAGGGGGCTGTGGAGTGATGGAGCTGTGGGAGTGCTGTCTGCCTGCAGGAGAGCTAGAAGGAAAAGTGTTTAGTCCCAGCAGAAAAGAGTCAGGGAGACAGTGAAAATCTGGGTTTATTTTGGGTCACTGGCTGAATGTAAGTCAGTGTTGACTTCTTGAAGCAAGAAAAACAGATTTCTTTCTGGGGCACCATGTGAAGGGTAATGAAGATGAGATCCCATCTCAGTAGTGGTAGAAGATGGTGGTCTCAGATTGCACTTTTCACAGGGAAGTTCAGCTGGGGATTAGGAAGAGGTTCTTCATTTGGAGGTGGGCAGTGCTGCACTGGAACCAGAAAGGCAGCAAGATCTCTGTTCTTGGAGAGAGGAGGTCACCAGCCTGACCCGGTGGTGGCTTTAGTTCCTCTCTTGAGCATGAGCCTGGCCTGGTGAATGGCAGAGGTCCCTGCCAGCTATTACTGCTCTGTGTATTGTCCCACGGCAAGAGAGATGGATAAGAGTTGAAAAATTGCCAAAGAGAGCAATGGGTATGATCAGAAGTCTAGAAATGTCACCTATGAGGAAAAACAGACAAGCTTCTGATGTTGGTCACACGCTGTTGTCCTAGTGTGGCTCCTGGGGCAGAGTATGGCTATGACACAGGAGTTTTGGGGCTGGTGGGGAAAGAAGGGAAGACATTTGGGCAGAGGATTTTTGTGCTGTAGAAGCTGGAGTCTGCAGCAGACCTTAGCATGTGGCATTTCTGAGCTTTTTAAAAAGAGAAGAGTCATGGGAGGTCTTAGCTTTGTGAGGCAAGAAATGAGGTCTCAGCGAACAGCAAGAAAAAAAGACTTTTTGTTCCAGGACCACAGGTGCCTTTGGCAGGTAGGGACAGGGGGCTGCAAACTTTCACCATAAACAATGTGATTTAACTTTTGATATATCTAGATCGCCCACGCAAAGGTCAGTGACTCCGGCACATACCTCTGCTGTGCCTCCAATAGCCATGGAGAGCGCTGGACCAACGCCGTGGATATTCATATAGGTGAGCGGAGTCAACCCACGTCTGCTTTGCTGCAGATCACCTTATAGCATGAAAAGTAATTAGAGGTCAGAAAGGAATTTAGCGCTCCCGCCTGGAAGTGCCAAGCTGGTACACAAGGAACCCAGCGCTGTCATGTTACTCTGCAGCTCAGTCAGTGCAGGGGAAGCTGGGCACCAGGGTGTGGGTTAGTAGAAGTAGGAATGGGTGGCTCTGACACTGTCACCTTTCCCTAGCTTGGGTGGATCTTTCATGCTTTTATTAATGAAAAGAAAGGCCACCAGTTTTGAATACTGCTTCTACAGAGATCCAAAGGTAAGACACTTTGGAGTAGAGCAGCAGCATGGGGATCTGCACAGAAGGAAGCTGGAGTGGAGTGCCCTGGCAGTCCTGGGGCAGCTGTCATGGGAACAGCCTGCAGAGCGTGCTTTCACACCCTGGATATACTGGGCACTATGATCTCAGCAGAGCTGTGCAAGGCCTGCTGAGCAGCAAGCTCAGGCATCCGTCAGACCATGATAAATAGGATTCCTTGATAACAGGGTTCAGAGGTAGCGAGGAAGCAATGTCTAAAAGAAAAAACCCAGAACCCAGTGATCAGCTGTACTGCAGCATGGGTGCTGCTGGGTCCTGCAGTCTATCAGAAGTGTACCATGTTTGGGCAGGTTGAGCACTCTCAGGTGCTCATTGTGCTTTTCCTGCTTTGCCAAGGTTCTGGTTTAATAGCTCCTCAGCCAAATCGCAGTGGGCTCCTATGCTAAACCTCATTTACAGCCTTGCTGATATGTAGTCGTGCACTCGGACGCAAAGAGCTGGAGAGGACAGTGTTTATTTCAGGAATGTGAGGCCCTCAGGGTGGTAGCCCAGACCTGATACTGCCAGATCCCAGGGAGAAGATGGGTCCCCAGAGCTTGGGGCATGCTCCACCTTTGGTGTGATGGTGGCCTTTGCCCTTCTGTGAGACAGGAATAGCACAGGCTAGCTTTGCTGGCTCTTTACTCCATCTAGAGACTTTTCTATGCTATAAGCTTCTCATTTTGCCTTTTAGGCTGGCTTTAAAATTGCTACAGAGTGCAAATTGGTCCTGTGTAGCCAGAGAGCCAGAACAGCATGTATGGGGGCTGGGTAGTGAGAAAGGGGCACCAGATTGGGTTAGGTTCAAAACATTACAGCTGGCTAGCTTTAACATGCAACAGGTTCTGTCAGAGGTAGAATAGGGTGAATGGGCTTGTTCTGATGCCTTTCCAGACACCCCTGCTGCATTAGCAACACTCTTTCAGGTGCTAAAGGTCTTCCTGACCCCTGTCACTTAGGCAATTAAATACCCATAATTTCTTCTTTTTGAGCCTGTAGGATTTTAGGGTTTTCTCCTGGGCTAGTTTTTTTTTTTTTTTTTAGTTATTTTTAATTTCAATAGGAAAAGCTGGAGCTGTTAGGGTAATGATGATTTTAAGAGTCTGGAAGTGCTTGGGCAGGGGAGCTGTGGGGCTTGCAGAAGTGAGTGATGTTTGAAGTGGCTTTTCTGAGCTAGAGCTGCTAAAGGCAAGGAAAGGCAAAGCAGGATGGTGAAAGACCCTGGGAATATTATAGCAGTCAAAAGCAAAGAGGTGACTTCCTCTGTGCTGACTGCTCGTGGGGAGAAGCTTTCTGTTGTGAAGCTTATGTTGACCTTGAGTCATGGCGTTTCCTTTGCTTTCGCTGCAGTGAGGGAATGGACAAGTCATTTTGGGAAGTGTGGCAGCCCAGACAGGGCTGGTACAAGTAGCGCAGACCTGCTGATGGGTACAAGCTCCTCCATGCTGGCTCTCCTTCCCCTGGCCTGCCCCTTCTCCAAGCTTTGCTTCCTAGCTGCTCAGGTTTTCATAAATACCCTAAAATCACCAGACCAGTGTCTTTAAGGTTAGCAGTCAGGCTATGAAGAACTTGCCCAAAGAGTGATGCTCTGCAGTGTTTGATCCAGCTTTGCATTGCTGGGGGATGTTGGAGCAGGTTTCAGACCTGCGATGGGAGCTGGCAGCGGGGTGCTGGGTGCTGGCAGAGGCTTATCACTTCCCTCTTTCTTTTCCAGATACGTGTCGCTCTGAGAAATTTTTTGGTGAGTACTGTTATCTTTTCTTCCTGAGCAATTATTCCCTTAATTAAAAGCCAGGTTCCAGTGTGGATGGGAGGACAGGGCATAGAAGTGCTTTTCCTGCAAAGACTACTTCAATCCTTTGTGTCCCCATTGTCACGGGCTCTCTGCTTTTCTCTGATCACAGCTGCAAGGCAGAGAATGAGTCCCATCCCCTGACAAGCACTGGTCAGTCTCAGCAAGGGGAGTAAGATTATTCCTAATGAGTAACCCAGTCTTGACCTTTTTGCCTGCCAAATGAGTTGAAACGTGTTGTTTGCATGACACCTTTTCTTTTCCTTGAAACATCCGCTTGGAGTGGGGCAAAGCTCCTTGCTCCCACTACTGCCGAGTGCCATAAATCTGGTTTTCTTACAGTGGAAGGTGGGGATGAAATGAAAGCAGGAGCCCAGACTTTCTCTCCTTCAGCCCCATGAGAGAAAGGACCTCTTAGTTTGGGTCAGTGCCTCTCCCTCCCAGGCACCACTGGCATGTGAGACCTGTGGTCATGGTAGGGCAGGTGCCGAATAATCTCGGTAGCACAGATAATCCTGCACTCCTGGGATTTTGGTTGTCAAGTGAAAACTTTGCAAGTCTTCCCCCCTCCCCCAAAAAAAACCCCAGAAACACAAATGTGGTTTGTGTATTTTGACAAAGTGTTCTGAAAGGCAAAGGCTTTCTGGAGGGCTCTCCAGGCTTGTAGCAGCATAGGGTCTATCCTTCGTGCTTAGATGTAAGAAAAGATTTCCTGTATCTTCACTCCAACAGAAGGATGTGAGACCTTGCATCCTGATGAGCGTTTACAGCTTTGTCATTTGGTGTTTCTTTTAGCTACAGGCAAGATAGCGCTTTTAGTGGGCAACAACCACTACCAGCATCATCCCAACCTCATGGCTCCCGTCACAGATGTGTTTGAGCTGAGCCTTCTTCTGGAGCAGCTGGGTTTCCAGGTTGTCTCCCTTCTGGATCTGAACAAGGCTGAGATGGTGTCAGCAGTCAGTCGGTTCCTGCAGCTCCTTGGGAAGGGAGTCTATGGTAAGGCAAAGCCAGACCAGCTACCTACCAATGCTGAGCAGCTGGCAGCTGATGTGTGGGTAGCAGTCATTGATGCCAGGGAAGAGCAGAGATCTGGCAATTTTCTGAACAGCTGTTGAATTAAAAGAAATTGAACTTTCCTTTGTGGCAGGGCACAAGGGAGACCTGCAGCACAGAATGCAGCTGTACCAGGCCTTGGCAGAAGCCCCTAGGTAAACACCATTCAGTGTTGGCCAGGTTACAGGCAGGAAAAGTCGTCGTTTCTTTATCACGTGGCTCACCTCCAACTCCCAACAGTATGGTGTCATGCTGAGGTTTTAGGGAGCCAGTGCTTCTGATGGCAGATGGGAAGAAGGTGTTTTGATTTTTGCCTTGGATAACAAAATAGAGGAGATTGACCATTGATGGCCCCCACCACTCTCCTTTGGGTGGAGAGAAGCTCCTTTTGAGCTGTGACTGCTACAGCAGGCCATGATTTCCTTGCTTCTCTTTCCTGATAGTCTAATTTGGGCCTCTGGCAACCTTTTTGCCTAAGAGCATCCCAGCTGCAGATGGCTTTGAGATTATCACACGCTGTCCTCAGTGGGGAAGTATTCTTCAAACACAAAACCAAGCACCAGATCTTGTGGGTCTTAAAGCAGGTGTTCAGATTTGGTGGTAACATAACTTCTTTGGGGTTTTTGAGGTTCTCCCAGCCTGAGAGATACCCTGAAAAAAGCTTGCACGTGGTTGGTTGTTTTTTTTTTCTTCCAAACCTCAGTGCAAGGCTTATCTTCACTACCCCCCCCCAGCTGTGTGGCATACCAGGGCACTCAGACAGTGAAAGTCAGCGTGGGCTAGTTCCAGCCCCATGCTTAGCATGAGGTTTGGAGGTTGTGCAACGGATAGGGACACGGCCACAAGTGAAATGCTGCAAAGCCACCTTGTTCTGGGAAACACTGACTCACTTGGGGAGGCTGAGCTGGTAAGGAAAGGCAGTACATAGTTGTCACCACTCTGGCCAAGCGCATTGTCTGATGACAGCATATACCTATGACTTCAACTGCAGCTTCCTTTTATGGTTGCACTCTGAAATCCCCTTGCATCTCAGACTTTACCTTCTCTCCCATACCAGAGTCATCCTGGGGGGCTGCTGTGCTTTTCCCACAGCACTGCTGTACCTAACCTCTATCTGTGGCATGTGAGGACCAAACAGCATGTTATCCATAGCGCTTCCGTTGATAAGCATTGGAGAGAAAAAAGATTTGGAAATGGCAAACCTTTCATGCTGTCATGCCTTATTTAAACTTCTAGTGCTTTTCTGCATTCGTGGGTGCTGATCCTTCCTGGCAAAATTGTTTTTGTGCACTGGCAGGGAAAACATTAACAACTGAGTTACTGAACCTTGATAAGCCTCAAGTGTTTGCTAGGCATAACCTGCTCTGGATGGTGGTTTTATTTACAGTTTTCGAAGTGGTCTACTATTATTTGGAGGCAGTGAACCCCAGCACAGGCTGGTGCCAGCAGCGTGATTGAGTTCAGGACTCTCACTGTAATTGGTGGCATCCAGACTTAATGGTGGGGCATTGGGTCAGTCTTCCTGCTGATTGCCCCAGGGTTTCTCCATCTGAAAGTGTGGTGCCTCTCACTATGATGCATCTTCCGGTATTTCTTCAGCTGTTTTCCTTACATAAAATAGAACCAGGTGAAGTCCAAATCATTGAAATTAACTTGTCTTGTTAGTAAAAATGCACATCTAGAAGAAGCTAACAACTCCTATGCATCAATTTTTCAAGGCTCCAGGACAAGTATCTAGAACTGACAGAGAGGTTTAGCATTCATGTAATTCATGGGAAGTTAGTGGTGAGACAGCAGCTTCAGGAACAACCTAGGCAGCCTGTTAAAACTACAAAGACCCCAGGGGTGCCTGTGATAGCCAGTCCTGCGCACTGATGTGTGTGTATCAGATGTGCACCTGCACAGAGGCATCCTGGTGCTTATACCTGACTTTTCTTGCTTGAGGAACCTGGAGGTGCCATCTGCCAACGAATGGCTTCATTTTCAGGCACAGCAACATTGTATGGCTGCATGTTCAAGATGATCCAAAGGCTTCTCTAATTCACTCTGTGGAGGTGGTGGCTCATCTGGCGGCTTTTCCTCCAGATCTCCTTTCAGAAAAGCTGCAGAGCATTTTTGAAGGCCCCAAACATCCCCTGAGTGGTGTAATGCAACCCTCAGGCAAATGAGGAATCCCCCCAGATGTTAGAGTGTCCTAAAAAGTCCCAAGTAAAAAACAGTTAGAAATGCAATGAGAGCAGAAAGTTGTGAGTGAAATTCTAGAAATATGCTGTCATGCTGACATTAATTAAGCTGCTAACTGACATTTCTGTGTTACAAGCAGTCTGGAGCTTCTCCCTTTTAATATGGTACTCAGAAGCTTGTCTCTGATCAGCAGTTTTGTCTCACAAGATGTGGGAAGATCATTGAAGTGTTAGCTCAGAATAAAAAAACCCAACTTTCCTTCTCTAGGCAAATTGTTGACTTTCCTGTTCAAAAGGAAAGATTAAGTCCAGGAGAGGTTTGCAAAGTTGCTCAGCTGATGTGAAACTCATATCTCTTGACTTGAGCATGAGCCTTTACGACAGCCTGGGGAGCACCTGACAGTGCATTGAGGGTGTGCAAAAAGACCTCAAAAGTTACAGTATTTAATGACTGATTCTTTGTGGGGTTTTCTGTAATTCATTTTTTTCCAAGTGTCAGTGGTGCTGCTTGGTAACAGATGTCATCACCCCCCTTCCACGTACAGGAGGAGAGACAGAGAGGCAAAATCCATCAGTGCTCCATGATTTGAGGGGCCAAACCTGAAGTGCCTGTGTATGATTTTTCCAGAAGGCTTCCTGGCTTATTTTGTAGTCTCAGGGGAGGTTCATGTGGCTTGATTTGCAAGTTGTGAAAGAAAGTTTAAAACTGATGTAAATCAGAGCCCACTGTCTCTGGCTGGCAGTCTACAAGAAGAGGAACCCAAACCTTGTGGCACCTGTGAGAACAGCCATTTGAATAACTTTTCATTGTCCTCTAAGAATAGAAACCAAAGGTGACTTGAGGCCTTTTTTACTATGAGGTCATGTTTTCCATCCTCCATATGATGAGATCATGATTTTAGTTCTTCAGCTCCTGCCCCCATTCACTGCATCCTTTGCAGCATCAGAGATCGAAGTGAGCGTCCTGTGAACTACAGGGGCAGGAACAGTGGAGAGAAAGTAGAGAGGTTATTCAGTGAAGCAGGGGCTTTGGCAGCAAATCTGAAGAATTTCTCCTGCTTTGGCCTCTTAGCCACTTGTTCCTATTTCTGACCTCTGGTTCTTCACAGGCCCTCAATTGCAGTAGTGCAACTGTTCGCATCACCTTGCAATTTTTAACACATTTCAGTTCCCCAAGCTGGCTTTTGCCAGGATCCTCCAAGCAATTGCATTGGTGCTGGGAAGAGGTAGGCCGCTACTGTACAGCTTCCTTTCAGGAAGCTACAGCCCCCATGGGAATCCCTGTGCAGAGGGAAAGCCCTTCACCAAACTCAGGGGTCAGAGGGCAGCACCAGCTTGGGCCATGCTGAGCTCCTCTGTGCTGGCTTTCCAAGCTGAATGTCCCTGTGTTGCCATTTCCTGTGAGGGCAGAAACCATTACAAAGTTTTACGTGCTTAGGAGTAAAACTCAAACCCAAAATTCTTGTTAGGTGTTGGACTTCCTACCAACAATTGGATGAGTCTGACTCCTCTCCTGCCTTACAGAGCTGGTATCTGGTCTGAGGCTGTTGAAGTATGTGGTCCGCGTGTTCTGGGCATCTGAAGAACTCATCTCTCTGTCTCTATCATTTTTCACCAGCTTTTAGGTTTTTAAATACAGGCAGACTTTTGAAGTCTGGAGAGTGTTTCCCATCACCTAATCCATTGCTAGTCTCTCCTCCAAAACTAAGAAGCTGAGGAGCTTCTCATTTAAAAGGCTGTGAATGTGTCTTCCATCATGGTAAAATATTTCCGTGCTTTGTCTGTTGTTATATTCTTGGAAAGAGCTGATGATTGAAACTTTGTTCAAAGGTGGTACTCAGTTGGGCAGATGCTGAGCTTGGGTGTGGTAGCATAGATGGTTATGGAAACGTGTAAACCCAGCCACTGTGGGGTCTCCTGACAAATGGTGCTGGAAAACACAAGTACAGGAGAGCCTCTCAGGGCTGCTTCCAAATCTGCAGAGGGGAATGGACTGGAAAAAAGTTTAAATTGTGAAGTCAACATAGCTCCAGTTTCATAGATGCCACTGGTCTAGGTTTGCCCTGCACCCGTATTTCTTCAGGACAGGAGGTGGGACATGGATGTGGAGAGCTGGTTACTGACCTGCAGGTTCTCATCATGACTCATCCTCTCCTCTTGGTGTTTGCAGCTATATTCTACTATGCTGGGCATGGGTACGAACATTCAGGGAGGAACTACATGGTCCCCATTGATGCTCCACAACCCTATGCCCCTGAGAACTGCATCAGCGTGCAGAGGATCCTCCAGAAGATGCAGCAACAGCAGACAGCCCTGAACCTCATCCTGTTGGACACCTGCAGGAAATGGTAGCGTGCTTTCACCCTTCCTCACCTGGGATGGGCAGAGTGTGGCATTTCAAGGGGTCAGGGGAAACAGCTGCGAGCCTCAGCCCCTGCTTCAGCAGTGGGCTTCTACACAACTGCGTGGATTGGGCTCTGTCAAAGTTTATCGGGCTGTGTCATAAAATCAGCAAGACTGTCAGGTCTTGCAGGATGTCCTGGGGAGACCAGTTGGTCAGGTATTAGGTGCAAAGAGCATTATTAGCTGATGCCCGAGATCTGCTGGAGAGAAGGAGCTGGAGACCTTCCTTGATTTTTGTTTTTTTGGGGTGAAGAAGCCTGGCAAATGCAGGCAAGTTGCCTAGAGCCTGTGGAGGGATGGCTCTGCCCTGGCATAAATTGTTGGCTGAAACTCAGCATAGGTTTTGTCTTTTTGTGTTTCAGCCCCCTGCACTGAAACACCTGACCTGGCAGGCTGTAGCAGCATCTCGCTGACCTTCTGCTTTCATGGTACATGTTGCCCACATGCTCAGGCTCACACTGTTTAGCTTACTTCTCTCCTCCTGGCTGTGTTTTTGTTAACATCTCAGTGAGAAGAGTGCAACAATGGGGTAATATTTTAAGCTGTGCTATTTCGTTTCTATTGGCCTTAAATGCTTGTGAAGTGGGACCCAGGCTGCTGCTGAGGTGAGAGATCAGCTTTTTGCCCTCTGTCTGGAAAGCCTGTCACCCTCCCTTGGTTTGCAGATTTCTATCCTGCAGCTTGTGGGCTGCAGAAAATTACTGCTCACCCATTTTTGGCAGAGGTAGGTAGACTATTCTGGTAGAAGGTGTCATTAGCTCATTTCTTTCAGTCTCCTGAGGCAGATTTACAGGTCAGAAAAGACCTGGAGGGCAAATGCAGAAAAGTCTTCCTCTTCCTTCTGTGGTTCCTGCACTAAGAACCAGAAGGACAACAAGGATTTTGATACCACTGCCCTGAAAGAGCTGCCAGCCCCTAGAAAGATACTAACTCTCTGATGCCTTTTAGCTGCAGAGGTGTGAATGCTAACTTTGAATAGCTTGCAAACTGTCTGTGATGGAGCTTATCCTGCTGCTACAGCTCTGAGCTGCCAGCATCGCTGGAGCTTGATGTCCTTTGATACCTCCCCTGAATGCCCTGTAGTGAAGCATCCCCTTTCCACCTTCTTGCTCACCACTGCTGCTGAGAGCAGAGCGTGCTGCTTCCCTGTGCTGTCAAGTGCCCCCTGGCACACGTGGCAGCACCTTGCTGCTCTCCCCAGCATGATACCAGGGAGGGGATGGCTTGCAGCTGAGCGGAAGCACCTGGCTCTCATGGGTGCACCAGTGAAGCTGGGCTAGTGTTCCTCCAGGCTGCTGGTGGTCCATCCAAGGGCAGTGAGCGGTGGGGAGGGGGTGTGGTGACATGGAGGGCTCACTAACATGAATGGTGACAATCTATGAAATAGATTTGGAGCTGATGTCTCCTTTCTTGGCATTGCCAGTGATTTCCATGCTCAGCAGAGTTTTAATGACGCTTTGGGAAAACGATGCAGTGTGAGATCTGCTGTGATGTTTAGGCATGGTTGTGTGGCTGCTTTTCTCTCTCCTCCCCCAGACCTCACACTTCTTTCCTCCCTTTTCCCACAGCAAGCACAGCACCTAGTGCAATAGGTGTTAATCCCAGGCTTGTGGGGGATTGCTTGTAGAAGCTCTTTCCTGAGCTCATTTTTCTCAAGAAGTCACTATTTCAGCTCAGCAAAGCATCTGGATTTCATAGTTGTGTGTGTTTACACCACTCTGTAAAACACGGCTCCTGGGGCCTCCTTTCCCAGTGCCCTTTTGGTTGGACTGATGCTGCAAGTCTGTCAACAGTTTGCTCAGCTGTGCATGAACTGGGAGGAGCTGTGTCTGTGCTAAGAGGGATCTCACCTGGAGTATCTCTTCACCCCATATGTCAGCATCAGAAATGCCAAGGCAATCTCCTTTTGCCAAGTGGTAGCAGATGTTCAGCTTCAGCAGAGGAGGAACCAGGAACATGGAGCCTGTGTGTAGACTCATATATTTATGTGCTAATTTTGGGTGGATGTGGTTGCCTCTTCCAGGAGCTCCCTGATTTATGAGGTTTTCTAGCATGTGCTGCTTAGGAGATGGTGTCATCCTGCTGCCCTATCTGGGATGCAGGTCAGAAACAGATTGCATGGGATTCACTTTTTAAATTTTATTTTTTTTTTTTTTTTTTTTTTTTTTTTTTTTTTTGGAGGGGGTGTGCGGCTCTGGAGCAGGAAGGAGTGCTGCCACCTTCTCTGCTGTCAGGGCACTCCCTGTGTTTGGTCATGATCTGGAAATGCCCCTGCTGGAGCTTTTCTCCATCACAGCCAGCATTTCCACTGCAGGCACTAGCTGGCCTTGCTGGAGCTCTGGATGCCTGCTGGTGCCATCGCAAAAGGTTGGCATCAACTCTTCTGTGTGCAGGTTTGGGTAGATGTGCCCAGCATGGGAACAGCAGGACCTCTTCTAATTTTGGGATCCCATGTCTAATTTCTCCTTGGGCCTGGAATCCCAGGTTTCTGTATTCATTTAGGTGCAGCTCAGGAGCAGATGAATCTCTCTGCTAAATGTTCATATTTAGAAGCATATCTCCTTTTCCACATTTACTCTTCTGATCATCTTTAGAAAACTTACACAAGCCAGATGAATACTGCCATTAAACATCTCCAGACTGCGCCACCAGCAGTAGGTAACGTGCTGGCTGCTGGCAATATAGCCATCCCCTCTGCTCTTTGTAGTGTGCCAGCTTCAGCCCCAGGTAACTGCTGGAATTGAATAACAGAATATTGCTGCCTCTGTGCTTGATTGTTGGCCCTGTGCAATTCGGAACAGCTTCAAGTCATTGATGTAAACTGGAGGCAGCTGTTTCCCATGCTGTTCAGTCTGGCTGCAGTCAGATGGGCAAGGCTTGACCATTAAGTGCACCCATAATACCTTTTTCAGTGGAAACCAGGACTGTAACCCCACACCTACCTGATTTTGGAAATAATGGGGTCTGTTCTCACTGACCTGCATCTGAACCAGGGTGCTGGGAACAGTTTTGGGCTTTGAGACCTGGGTGTGTGTCCTGATCCCATCTCTGAGTGAGATCTGGAGGTCTATCAGCTGTAGTGTGCTTTGGTTTCCTGGGCAGAAGGTGTGTGCATGGTCTGGAAGGGACCTGTGGGGTATCCCAGATCCCTGGGACAGGTGGTTGAGCCATAGCCATGCAATAATACACGGCTCTGACTTTTTAGGGACAGTCATCCCTTGGGCCACAATGAACCCGTATGTTCTCTGCTTGTACTGCTGCTTGGATGTGTTAAAAGACAGCCTCAGGAGTGAGTAGGCATTGTTGCACCCACAGCTCCAGGTTCACTTCAAGGCAAGGAGCAGTTCACCAGTGCAGACAGGTCAAAGCTAGCCCTATATGCTTGTTTCCCTGTGGTTTGTGTTCTTCATAGGGCTCCAGGCTTTAGCCTCTGTTGCTGCCCAAGTAATATGTGTGGTTATATTTGATGTGAGGGTTGCTGTTATTGCCATCCATAGGAGATGGATGTGGTGGAGCATACAGTCTCTGTCTCCTCTGAGTATATGCTGATGGATTACCTTGATATTGACTTGTACCTTCATCTCCTCTTCTAGGTACAACCCAAAGTGTGCCCTCTCCCAGGTGCAGCCGCTGGAGCCCTGGGGCAATACCATTTATGGCTATGCCACGTAAGTGCATTTTGCCATCCTTACACTGTGACACAGGATCAAATGTTGGCACAGCCACATCTCCTCTCATCCTTTGATGTGTGGTGGCTTTGGAGACTTGAGAAGTCTTCTCTTGTGTTTCCTCTGGCTCTCATCCTTCACCTCTAGCATTTGCTGTTCAGGCACTTCTTTGCTGCATCAGTTTCCACCTCGACACGTAACCTGTATCAGCTCTTGTCATCTATACTTCCAGGCCTGGGCCTGATTCCCAAGGTGCATGTGCTCTGAGGTCAGCTGAAGCCTCCTGAGAGAATCAGTGTGAGATGATCAGTGTTGCTTAGTGCTCCAGTGCCAGTTCTACTGGCTTTTCAACTGTTGTCACCCACCTAGGCTGGCAAAAGAGGCTGTGTTCTTCTCTTCCATTCCTCTCTGCTGCTTTTCCCCCGTCTTGTGCCCTTCCTAGCCTCTTCTGGGCCAAAACCAAGCACTTTGTGTCATTAGCTTAAGGAGCTAATTCGGACTCATCAAACAGAGTCTGGATGGAGTCAGCAAGCTCTGACTCACCCCTGGGGCTTTGTGCCTATTGCAGAAATGTGAGGATGAGTCCTTACTCTTGTAGGAGCGAAGATGCAGAAGCCTATGAATTGCAGGATGGGGAGTTCAGCTCTGGGATCTTTATGAAATACCTGAAGAAACATATTCTGCAAGAGAAGAAGGTTACACACATGCTGGAGGATGTGTTAGAAGGTAAGGGACGAGCTACAAAACACCTGTGCCAGTAGCAGAGGTGAGAAGAAATAGCAGCAGAAATCGAGTGGCTCCATGCCACTCCATCACTGCTAGCGAGCCAGCTGTCCCTCCCTAAAGACCTGTTGTGGTTTAACCCCCCCAGCCAGCAACTAAGTACCATGCAGCCACTCACCCACCCACCCCACCACGGTGGAATGGGGAGGAGGATCGGGAAGAAGGTAAAATCTGTGGGTTGAGACAAGGACAGTTTAACAATTAACAATAATTTATAATAATGATGATGAAAAGGGAGAAATAAAACCCAAGAAAGACAACTGATGCACAATACAGTTGCTCGCCAGCTGCTGACTGATGCCCAGCCACTCCCTGAACAGTGATCGGCCCCTCCCAGCCAGCTTCCCCCAGTTTATATACTGAACATGACATTCTACAGTATATCCCTTTGGCAAGTTCCAGTCAGCTGTTCTGGCTCTGCTCCCTCCCAGCTTCTGGTGCAGCTGCTCACTAGGAGAGCACGGGAAACTTGAAAAGTCCTCGATTTAGAGTAAGCACTACTTAGCAACAACTGAAATACTGATGTGTTATCAACATTATTCTCATACTAAATCCAAAACACAGCACTGTACCAGCTATTAAGAATAAACTTAACGCTATCCCAACAAAACAGAGGACAAAACCAAATCACAGGCCATGCCCCATGTGAGTTTTTAGTAACCTGGCAGCAGTATGGAGATGTTCAGGTAGGGTCTGAAAAGGCAGAGAGATAAATAAGGCACCTGGAGTGACCCTTGCACCTCCAAACTCTCTCCCCCAGACATTGGCCAGGATCCCTTGGTCACTGGGAAGCAGGTGATGGAGATCAAACACACTCTGAAGGAAGCCCGGTCCCTGACAGACCCGATCTGTCCTTCAGGAGCAACTGCTGAGTGCTGGGGATGCAGCCATGGTAAGCCATGCAGGGAATGGGGAGGGCTATCAGGTGGAGGGGGAGGAGAGAGCCGGGGGTCCCTGTACCCCTCAGGGTCATAGGTCTGCAGAGAAGTGTTGGCAGGGCTCTCTGAGGAGCTGACCCCTTTTGGCTTTCCCTTCCAGAGCCGTTGAGCAAAATGGTGATCTTCCCCTGTGGGGCACAGGTGGAGCTCCACTTCCACTGGCTCTTCTCCAACCTGATGTATGTGTGTGCCAAGTTGCAGCCCACCCCGGACCACATTGCTGATGCCCGCCTCCTGCTTTGCCAGCCCACTGTGAGTCCTCTGGCTGGTTCCCTTCTCCTGAGTTCCTTACCCAGGGCAGAGTTGGGAGAATGGTTAGGGTGAGTCCAAGGGGCCCTGAGGGCTGGGAAAGCTGAACCCACATGGAAAAGGATTCCCTCATCTGCTACCTCTGATGCAAATAATTCTCTCTGCAAATACCTCTTTGAGTGCCCCGCAGACTACCTCCCTTGCTCCTAATGCATCACAAAGTATGTGGTTCAAGTTTTGGTGCCTTTAGCCATTGCGACTCAGACAGATTTCTGGCTTGCCTGGTTAAATTACTGCATTTAATCTGACTGAGGTGAAGTGCCTTTCTGTTTTCCATGTTTGGAAGCAGTTGTGGCTTTTTGAATCATGTCTTCTTAGCCCACTGTGCTAATATATCTTAATGCAACAATATACTTCTTCTGTGCTTCCTTGTACCGTTTCTCATAACCTTTCCTAACAGACCACGTGCACAGTGTGGCCTTTCCTGGTGGTCTCCATGCCACCTCTAAAGATTAAATATGGTGCTGCGTTTTGCTAACCATCTTCCTCATTTCCTGTAGTCCGTTCTCTGAAGCGTAGTATAACTGTGGTGGATTTTTCAGCCCTTGTTGCTCCTGGAGGGATGCTGCCCCTAAGTATGTTGTGGTCACTGATGCAACGTGGTGCATCCAGCAGGAGGTTTGAAGCCTGATTCTGCCCATGTCCAAGCCGGAGCATCGTTTCCCCCTGTGAGCTCCCTAATCACGCATGAAAATTGTGTGTGTTTGTGTCTGCATGTGTTTGTGTGCATCCACGCCACATCTGCAGTTGCGGGGTAAGGGGGACCCAGCTGCCTGCTCCTGCATCCAGAGCTGTCTCTAGAGGGACTGGGGAGACCAAAGAGGGACCCCTGTAATGCCAGGGCAGTAGGATCCCCATCCCTATCCTACTCCAGGACGGTGCTAGGTCACGGTGACCTCCAGTGGTGCCTGCTGACATGACAGCACATCCTCTCCGGATTGCAGTTACTGTACCCCACTTTAAACATCCACAGCGAGGCCACCCCCTCTTGCCTGTGGGACCAAGGGAGATGCACGGATGCCTGCAGGAGAGCAGGATCTGGGCAAGCTGGCAGTGTCCTCACTGTGCCAGCCCTCCTCAGGGATGCCGAGGCGAGCTGGGGGACTGTCTGCTTGCATTGCTGAGATGCAGGAGTTGGAGGCTGAAGGCCAACAGAAACGGGCTCAGTGTGAGGTGCATCTTGTAAGCCCTGGGGAAGGAACCCAGGGAGCCATTTGGCTGAGGAAATTGTAGTTTTCCCACCATTTGCCACATTCTGCTTATCGAAGTGACTTAAGCAGAGAGCCTGGGCTTGCCAGAGATAATTATTGTGGAATTTTCTATCATTTATCACTTTTCTTTCATTGTCCAGCAGTAGTGTTCTCTCCCATCTTGTGTCATGCCTGGCTTGCATTTTTACTTGACAAGCACAGTCTTCAGTGAGAGAGGCTGCTGCAGGACATCTGTAGAAAGGAATGATGCTGGGAGCCAAAACATTCAATTTTTTTTTTTTTTTTTTTTTGCTCTGTGCTGTTTAAGTGCTTACTTCTTAAAAACTCTGTTGGATCTCCTTGTTTTCAAGTCACTTGATCTGGAACTGATTGACCTAATAGCCTCTCCAGTCATATTTTCCCCAGTTTATTTAGCATATCAGAAACACGGGGGCCAGCCAAAACTTTGGGCATCATCTTTATTAAAAAATGCAGTCCACCATGGGAAAACATTTATAAATAATTATGAATTGGCTAAAAAAATATTTAGAAAAAAAACCTCTTCTCCATTTCCTGACTCCTACACAGCCAGAAATTGGGAAATTCGGAAAAGGGAATGCTTACCTGCATGCACTGTAATTACTTGGTGGAAGTCGTTGGCACAGGAGGCTATTGAGGCTGGGAATTTAGCAGAGTGTGGATACTTGTGGATAACGAGTTACTGTCAGCTGAGGGGCTTTGAATCTTATGTGTCAGGGCTTTAACTGATCCCTCAAGATTAGGTAGCTCCTTGCCCAAGTGAATGTCTCGAAGGTCACTAGATTGGAGAGCTGTGTTCCTGTGGGACATGGCCCTGGAGAGACAAGAGATCCAGGAGAGCTGGTGGATTTTCAAGGATCCTGATGATCAGGGAGTCAAGCATAGGTGGCAGGAGCCTGCATGGATGTGCTGGGGACTCCTAACTAAGCTCACACATGGAAAGGAGGTGTGCAAGAGGTGAAAGCAAGGGTAGATGACATAGGAGGACTATAGAGATGTGGTTCAAGCACATAGACATGGGATTAGGAAAGCAAAAGCACATCTGGAACTGAATCTGGTGGCAACAAGAAGGGCTTCTACAGGTATATTGGCAAAGGGAAAGCAAGAGGAAATACGGGCCCGCTGCTAAATGGGGCAGGGTCCCTGGTGACATAGGGCATGGAAAAGTCTGAGATACTCAATGCTTTCTTCACCTCTGTCTTTACTAGTCAGACCAGCCTTCAGGGCTCCCAGACCCCTGACGCTAAGGGGAAGGTCTGGAGCAAGGTAGACTTACAGCTGGTGGAGGAGGACCAGGTCATGGAGGGCTTAAACAAACTGGGCGTTCACAGATTCATGGGACCTGACGGGGTGTACCCATGAGTGTTGACAGAGATGGTGATGAGACTGCAAGGCCATTCTACATCAGTTTGTGGTGGTCTTCCTGATGCCTGGGAGAAAGCCAGTCTCATTCCTGCCTTTGAGAAGGGCAAGAGCAAAGATTTGGGGAACTACAGAGAGATCAACCTCACCTTGATCCCTGGGAAGGTGATGGAACCAATAATCCCTGAAGCCCTTTACAAACATAGCAAGGACAAGAAGGTGATTTGGAGCAGTCACCAGAGAAGAGGCTCTGCCTGATAACCTGATAGCCTTCTGCATTGAAATGACTAGCTCGGTGAATGAGGGGAGAGCAATGGATATTGTTTATTTTGATTTAGCAAGGGTTTTGACGCTTTCTCCTGTAACATCCTCATAGACCAGCTGATGAGGTATCAGACTAGACAAGTAGATGAAGTGGATTGAAAATTGGCTCAGCTGCCAGGCTCAAAAGGCTGTGATCAGTGGCATGACGTCTGGTAGATGCCAATAATGGGGAGCCCCAGGCATCAGTAGGAGGGCCAATACTGGTTTACATCTTCATTAAAGATTGATCTGGATGGTGGGGCAGAGCATTCCCTCAGCAAGTTTGCTGCTCACACGAAACTGGGAGGAACATCTGATGCACCAGGGGGTTGTGCTGGCATGCAGAGGGACATGGGCAGGCTGGAGAAATGGGCCAGCAGGAGTCTTACAGAGTTCAACAAGGGTAAAAGTAAAGTCCTGTATCTGAGAAGGAATAACCCCATGTATAGGCACAGCTGAGGGTCCAGAGGCTAGAAATCAACTTGGCAGAAAAGGCCTTGGGGGTGGTGGCAGACATCAAAGATGCCATGCTGACCATAAGCCAGCAATGTGCCTGCACAGTGAAGAAGGCAAACGGGATCCTGGGCTGCATTTGGAGGAGTGCTGCCAGCAAGCTGAGGGAGGTGATCTGTCCCCTCTGCTCAGCCCTGGTGAGGCTGCATTGTCTGAGCCATGTCCAGTCCTGGACTCCTTAGTACAAGAGAGACATGGACATATTGGAGAGAGTCCAGTGAAGGACCCCAAAGGTGATGAAGAGACTGAAGAGATGAAAAGCTGTGAGAGCTGGGACTGTTAAGCCTGGAGAAGAGAAGGCTCAGGAAGATCTAATCAATTTATACAAACACCTGCAGGGAGGAGGGAAAGAAGACAGAGCCCGGCTCTTCTCAGTGATGCCCAGTGGCAAGACCAGAGGCCGTGGGCACAAACTGAAATGCAGGAAATTCCACTTAAAAACTGAGAAAACTTCTCTACTCTGAGGGTGATTGAATGCATTGTTTCTTTTGAAAAAACAGGGCTGTGGGTTTGGCTTTTATTTTTCACTAATGACCTCAGTGATGCACCATAGCATGCACTTATTAAATACACAGATGCTGTAACTGCATCTCTGCAAGATGTTGAAAGACAGGGTTAGATTCTAGAAGGAAATGCAATCTGAGGTCAAGGCTGATAGAAGTTACTGCATGTGCATGGGAGTAAGCAGTAGTGTAAGCATGGGATGGGAAATGAGTGGGGTACCGGTTCTAGTCAGAGTCCATGACAGCTGGTGCAACAAAAGCAAGGCAGAAAACTGTGCCAAGGTTGTAAACAAGAGCTCTGAGACTTGTGCAAGATCCTTTCTGGCTCTCCTCACTGTTTTGGGTAAGTTTGAGTAAGTCAGCAAGAATTGCCAGTTCTGTAGATGGTGAAGCGTTAACTCAGCACCCAGCACAACTCGGAGGTTCCTCCAACTATGCTCTTGGAAAACTTCCTCCTTGACACACTGCTTAGGCTACAGGTGGCTGTGATACCAGCTGTTGCTGCTACATGCTCTGATGGAAATCCCGTTATACCACAGTTTTCCCAGCAGACGTGCTCAAGGGATGTTTAGTTAGGTCTTCCCATTGATATGCACAAGGTGAGTGCGTAAAATCTCTGTATTTCTGTTACTTGCACTCTGTAGTATTTCCATTAGTGTATGCAGCATTTCCGTCAGCCAAAGTGCCAAGGGCACAGCCTAGCCTCAGGCACTGCTGTGTGCAGAGAAGCAGCATGTTTGACGGGCAGTTGTACCTGCATACTGAAATTTCCTTGTGTTTCCTCTTTGTTTTCCTGACCCAGGAGATGGACCACGCAGCCATCCTAAAAGAGAGTCACCTGGACCAAGTGGAGTCTCTTCTTGCCTCTCTGTACAAGCGAGAGGAGCTGGACTGTGTCTTCCCGCTCTGTGGACTACAGAAAATCCAGGTAGAGAGCTGCCAGGTGCAAATCTCTGTGGTTCACCTGCACCCCGGTACTCCCCGTCCCTGCTGGCTCTAGCTGGATGTGCCCCTCTTGACTGTCTCGTGATTCCACGTGGAAGGTGCCTGGCATCCTTGTGTCAGTGTAACATCCAGATTTATGCTAGATAAACTTGTTGACCTTCAAGGCACAAAAGCCATCCTCTTTTCTCTTGGTTTGCTCTGTTTTTCTGTGCTGCCTGGCCAGGGCAGCTGTTCTTTGCCTCTGTCAGCCAAGGGGAGATCAGACCGGCCCAAATATTTAAGAACATCTCACTAGTCTGTGTGCTTGCCTGAGAGATGGGCTCATGGGCTGGCCAGGATCTCAAGCGGTGGGAGGATTTATCCCCTACCGTCAGGGTGACACTATCAAGCCTGAATCCAAGCTATGCATCTTTGGCGTACTTCAAAAGACCCTTGAACTACTTAAATACCGTGAGTGAGGCAGTATTGTTAGTCCCCTGGCTCATCTCTTCCAGCAGATTCTCTCTCCCCAAATAGCAGTGTGCACCTTGTTTCTCATTTTGGGTTGCTTTTTTTTTCCCCTTCTGTAACACCCAGCTATTGGATCTTGCCAACTGCTTATCTGCTCTGTTCCACACAAGCTCACACCGAATGTTGCTCTTGAGCCGCTGCCTGGATCTGCCTACAACGAGCTCTGTTTGCTGAGTGCATGACATGCCTCAGCATATGGCAGCTCTTTCAGTCCTTGATTGTTCCTGTAGCTCTTTTCTGAACCCTTCTCAAGCATTCAGCATTGCTTTTAAGTGCAGGCACGAGACCTGGACGCTGTACTGCCTGCCAAATTTTTTTTCTTGCTCCATTATACATCTCCCTACTTTGTACAGCCAGGTATCTCAGACACAGCCCCATGCTGGGGGTTCACATTCAGGGATTTGGCTGCCATGAATATGGTTATTTTCTGATTTCTTCACCGTCCTTTATAAAAATCGAAAATAGTGCTGGGCTGCAAGTGGATCCCTATGGAGCGCCGCTGTGTAAAACTATTGGCTTTTACTGTGTGATCTGTGTTTTAAGTGGTTCATATCCCTTCACTTGCATGCTTTCCTCTTGCATGTGCAGCAGCCCCATGCCCTGGCTGAGATGAATGTCATGCTGTTCCTTGTGTGGGTGCAGCTTGCCTGTGTGCAGTCCCCCTCCCTGTCTGCTCCCCTGTGCCAGTGTCCTGGGGGTGATGCTCTCAGTAACAGTGCCCTGACTGGGCTAATGAGATCTCAAGTTAGGTGGCCTGATTTCAGGAGAACTCTTAAAATCCGTAAACTATGGCTGAGGCTCACAAATGTCATCACTGTATGTAACTGCTCATTTTTCTTTGGCAGTAGCGTTGCTGCATCACACCACAGCATGGAGCTGTGAGCCTACAGAACAGTCAGCAGAGTCTCAGTTTTGTTGACAGCAGCAATAGAGAAAAAGCTCTGCTTCAAGTCTTAGTCTCTGATTCCCTTTGTGTCCTTTGCTCTCCCCTTCCAGACAGATGTGGTCCTGCAGTTGGATTTGCATTACACCCAGCTGAGCACAAAACAGAGGACTTGTGAAAGCCTGCAAACAACCCTCCAGAAGTCTCTGCTAGGGCAGTTTTTCAGCCAGAGGAATTGCTCCCAGCCAAACTACCAGACAACTCCTGCTTGCACAGGCAGCATGTGCCTCCGGGTTGTGTCGACGCTGAGCAGGGACCAAAAGGGGCAAGCATCTCTGAGGACAGGCTCTGGCCACAGCTTGCCCAGCAGCAACCCCTCCAACTCCAGTGGTGAGCCAGAGGAGAACGATGAGAACGACCTCAGTGAGCTCTGCTCAGCGCTGCTCCGGGCTGACCCAGGGCAGGACTACCCTTGACTCCTGCTGGTGGGCATGGCCAGCCTTGGGAACTGCTGTTTTTAATAGAAGCAACAGTTATTTGAAGGCTAAATACATCAGAATCCACCAGATGTTTTCCAGCCTCAACAATCACCCTATCCAAATGAGGCCAAGGCTGCTTTTTTTGGAAAGGCTTCTCCCATCTGCACCCTGTGGTGTGTGTGGGGTCTGAAGCCCACTGGAAATAACCCTTGTCCCATGGGAGCGGCAGGAATCAGCAAGGAGTCATTGTCATGTCTGGTGGAGGAGGGGGCCACTTGACAAGTCATAACACTGCCAGGCAAAACCCAGTATCACTTAGTCAAGGGCACTGGCTGATACTTTCTGCAATTAGACTTTACCTGAAAGTGAACCTAACAGCATTAAACATGAAACCTGTAAACACTACAGACCTGTGCTACAGCAGCAACACAGCCTCAAAACCCAGCTGCAACTGCTGATTCTCATTGCACTTGTGCAAGGGACACAAGGTTTGACCAAGGAACTGTGAATGTACAAGCTCTCCCCTGAGGTCACAGTATGGTTTTCTTTCCTTGTGAGTCCTGCCTGTGTCAAAGCAGTTTTTAAGTTATGCGTTTATGTATTTCTAAAGAATGTATTTATACCTGGGGCAAGACAATTGCTTGCCAGGAAAAGGAAGGTCAGATGTTCCATCAAGTATGTGTTTACAGTGGAGGCTGGTTTTCCATAAGCAGTAGCCACCAGACAGGCGTACTTACATATGCCCCTTCTAGTGGTACATAGGGGCATTAAAGGGTGTTGAGTCCTGTGTGGTTCTCAGTTCCTGTCAGATGCAGAATTTCCTACATGTGAGAGATGGAAAGACCAGGATGGGGGGCGAAGAACCTCAAAAAAATTATTGTGAAAACTGTTTTTCAAAGTGATTGCCTGCCTTTGTGGCGTTCATAATGTGGGTGCATTCACTGTGGGCAACCTCAAGCACTACCTTTTACGGACAACCAGCTGTCCAGAGGGAGCCACAGGTGGGCAGGAGCTAAAGGACAACCATGTGGGCACAGTCCCCTCCCTCCTGCTTCTCTAATATTTGTTTGATAAAGGTTTCATCATCGCTTCAGGTAATTGCTCAGCAAGGGACTGGGAGGGTGATCAAATAGTTTAGTAGGAGCCAGTGACCCCAATGAAGTATGGGATCTCCATCCTTGGGTGACAGGTCACTCTGGACCGGAGAAGGTGCTGATGAACTGATCCAAGCTGGCAGGGTGCTGGACCGGAGACTGTCAGAGGTCCCTTCTGGCTGTTGTGGTCTTGTGGAAGAAAGTGCTTGGAGGTGAAAGACTTCTTGAGAGGTCAAGGATGGTGGGGCAGGGAGAATGCCCAAAGTCTGTCTTCTGTCTTGGTGTAAAAGAGGGATGGAGAAGGCATTTTCTGAGTTTTGGTTCTCCTTTAGCAGTGAAAATACTTGCATCTCCATCTATGGTGTCTGTTGCAGCATGGAAAAATATGAAATGTTCCTTCCAGATAAACCATCCTATAAGTGCTGGAAACCTGTCCAAAGAGAACAGAGGAGTCTTTTATTATTCTTTACAGTGAATTAATTTCCCTTACAGCGAAAGAAGAGGGGCCCCATCTGGCTCAAGTCTAGAAAGTCTCCTAGGAAAAAATGTAAAGCTAAAAAAAGATTTTTAAAAATTACAGGATGTAGCTTGAATAAGATGGACTGATTGAGAAACTAAATCAGAATAATAATGGAAGGGAGAGCCAAAGATCAACTCAACACCAGCAGAAACGTAAAGACAGGTCAGTGGGAATGGCTGTGACAGCATTTGGGAGGAGCTGGGAGTCTTGTTGCCTCTATGAGGATTATTTACACTGTCCTATAACGTTGGGGCAAGACGTGTTTCTGGCTCACATAATCATGGCAAACGTCATGTCATGTGAATGATAACCTCATTCAAAGCAAGGCTGTTTATTTTGTCTGAATAAAACACTATTGGTGTTTTTGAATGCATGAAGTTTCATGTGGCTCTGAGTTAACTGCCGTAGTTTTTCCCTCTGATGACCAGGGTGTAACTTAATATTGACCTAGTGGGTTTTTATGCTTTGAACTCTAGCTTCCAGGCTCTAATGTGTGAAGGTTATTCCTTTTTTTTTTTTAAGTAATATTGAAGTTTGGATTTAGAAGGTGGATCAAATGACACGAGATAGGATGAAATAGCGACGGGTGAAACGTAGATAAAATAATGTCAGGATTCATTGTGAATTAGCTGTCTTCTTTGGAAAGTGTGGCTCTCAGGTGGCTGGGTCAGACTTGGGAAGCCTCCCATCCCAGTGCTAGCCACAGGACTTGTCCCTGTCATCAGCTGTCCTGCTCCTTCAAGGAGACCCTGTAGCCAAGCCCAGGGCTACCACCATGTTTCTGTGCACCTCAGCTGACTGTGTATTATCACTGAGAACACAAGCACTCGAAAAACTGAATTGCAAAGATGGAGTTTGAGTGTGCCCTGAGCCTCTGGCTGTCACAGCCTGCTACCCTGCTACCAGCTGCGTTTATTGTAGGAGAGGGTGAAGCTGTGTCTGCCTTCAGCCCCCTGCCTTACCTGTGAAATCCAGACTCACCTGTGGTGGTGTTAACTGTTCAGTGCCAGTAAATTTGCCCTTGAATCTGTTTCTCTCTCCCAGAATCGAGGACAGACAACTCATCCAAGATTACTGCGCTTCTCTTGACCATGTTCTTCCCAATCTGCAGCCTTCCCGACCTGCAGCCGTAGTCCTTAGGCTCCATAGGCTCCCTGTGGCAAGCCTGAAGGGGGTAGGAAGGAAGGAGCACCCACCTCCGTGCAATGCACCAGCATTTCCTACACTGCTCTGCCCAGCATGCCTGCGGCCCAGTAGTCCCAGCAGCCTTTGCCCACTCAATGCTCAATTTCTCTCTTCATTGCAGCTTCTTCCATCCATCCTGGCTCCTGGACAACGCTGCTTTCCCCTCACCTGTGTGACCTGACCTCACCTCTTGCTGCCATATCTCTCTGGCTTCCCCTTTGTCACGGCACTGATGCCGCAACAAGCAGCCATTTGTACGGCTTCCCTTTCTCACTTGACAATGTGTAAGCCACCCATCTTGCTATGCCATTTCAGGTTATTCCTCTGTCCCCATTGATTTTTAGTAGATTTCCATCTTTTCCATGCATTTTCTGAAGGAGCAGATGATACCTCAAAACTTAAAAAAACGGAAATCTTATGCTATCCCATTGCGTTTCTTTGCAGGGTCATAGCCTGGACAGATCCTGTGGCTGGGCAGTATGGGTGAACTCCCTGTGTGTAGTCTTTGTACTACCTTTAGTAAGAAAACCAGTCCACTACTTCGTTTGCTTCTCCCAGAAGGACTGCAGGACCTGTTAAAGGCTGGGACTCCTTCATTAGATGCAGAACTGCAGGCAAAGTGGGACCAAGAAATCTTCTCCAATTTACGTTCCTTCTCTGCCTCCATACATTCACTTACACCTTCATAACCACAGCTGCTGTCCTCTGCTTCCCACAGTTTCTGGGCCGGTCTGTGCCCAGAGGCTGCAAACAGCTGTTCAGCATTTAGAAGCATTTACGTAGTTACCGCTGCTTTCCCTTTGCCCAGGTCTGCTGTTAGAGAATCACCAAGTGAACCAAAGCCTTAAAACATTCATTAATCTCTTGATGAAAACAGCCACTCCTAAATGTTCAATAATTTTATTTTTAGATGGATGCCTTTTTTTCCTCTCTGCTAATGCAGATGTGTTGAAGGGAAAGACCTTGGTCAACAGCCTCATGTGTTCTTCTGCTACAGAGTTTGTTTGGGATGCAGTTCTCAGCTCATTTGCTGATATTTGGTACTTCCTTACAAAACAAGGCAAGTGTGCCCAAAAGGACTGAGAAAACAATGTAGTGAAAATCAGGGAAATGCCGTTTCTGTTTTATTTAGTTACTGGAAAATTGCTGGCCCAGCACATGGTGAAGAAGCATGTTATATGTACACTGGCATATGTACCTGAGCCTGGCACCCTTCTGTTGGCAGCAGATTCCTTAAAATTTGTTTTCAGCTGGTGTTTTTGTGACCAAAGCAAGGAAAGGGTAGATTTGTCCCGGATCAGCCACTGTCCAGTCCCAGCCGAAGAGATGGATAAGCATAAGGCAGCTCTTTCTGCGTCTAAAGAATTAGTCATGCAAGTGAACCAGCAAGTTAGGGACAAGAGGGCAGCAGAAGCAATGGGTTCTTATCTCAGGCCAGGTAGGAACACAGCGACAGAAGCAGATGACACCAAAGCATGCTCTCAGGCCGAAAGGATCTTCCCGACACCTTTGAGCAGCCGAGGCATCTGCATGTCACTGTGGGTGTTTCAGACACAATTACCAGGGCGTTAGTGCCACGTGCTGTTCTCATGTCTCCAAGAAGCATCACGGAGGCAAGGCAGAACATGAGGTGTTTCTTGGTTCATACAGCCTCATGCTGGGCACTGAGCCATCCCTGCTGTCTCTGGGCCAGAGCTGCCTGCCTCCTATTGGACCCAACAAAGGTGTTGGTACAGAAGAGAAGGATTGGGGCCTACTGGTGGGTACCTATAACATTTCCATCCTCTGTAGTGCAAAGGCATGTTTTATTCATTACCTTTCTCAAGCGTGCAACAGAGGGACAGAGAGTCCTCCGCCACCTCCTGGGTCGTCTCTCACCACAGTCATGCTAGTGAGTGCAGAAACAACAGACTTTCATCCCAGCCATATCAGCCAGCCATTGAGTTCTGCACCTTATCTGGTAAAAAACAGTGATATTTGGGTGGTTTGTAATAAGCGTCTAGGTGGCTGGATTAGCCCAGCTGACCGAGTTGCTCTGTAAACTGCGCTGTAACTTGGGTCGATTACAGACAAATGGGTGGCACATGCTGTTAGCATAAAGTGAAAGTAATAAGCATACCTTACAGAGTGGTGTGTGGGTGAGACCGCTGGATGCTGTGTGGATTTAGTGAAGTGGCCTCAACAGAGTGGAAAATGCCCCCTCCATGCAAAGCAGCAGCTCATCATTTGCTTTCTGGGGGTTATGCTGCCTACCATGCAGGTCTGGTTGCAGTCAGGGCTGAAGGAGTATCCCAGAGGTGTGTCCTCTCCCCAAGCAACCTCGAGGAAAGCCTTAAATGGGCTCGTGAAACATCTGCAGTGCAGCAGTCACGGCACACCTGGCATTCTGGCTAAGGCAGAACTTCATCGAAGGAATTGCTTCTGGGGAAAAAAGGGTCAATGTGGAGGCTGTTTCACTTACCAGCTCACTTCCCTCCCTCCAGCTTTTTGGAATAAATCATTCTCCATCACATAAGAGTGAACTTACTCTTTAGAAACTGGTAGGTTCTCTTTATTTTCCACTTGATAGAGATTTCTGTAATAAGTCTATAGAACCTGCCAGTTTATTTCCTACTTTGCATTACAGAGCAGAGCTAGTGGTGCTGTCTAGTAGGTATACTTGCTTGACACCTCCTACTATAGATGCTGTTTGCTGTTGCTTATAGCTGTCAGACTGATGAGCTGAAATCTTCTCATGCTATTTCCTGACCTTTCTGACCATCGGAGCATTTGAAACCCTGCAACCTTGAGAATTTTTTCAGGTTGATCCCGGGACAGCAGGCAATCAAATTGGTCTGGGCCTGGATGGCCCCTTGTGGAAAGGATGCACACAGTATAGTAGAATGTACAGAGGGACATAAAGGGAAACTGCAAGACTCAAGAGTGCTGATTCGGTCCTCTTTCCCTGGGTTTTGAAAGTAGCTTCTCATACTGGCAGAAGAGATCCTAAAGACATTCACTGGCTATTCCTTGCCAGGGAAGGAAGGAGCTTCCCAAAGGGCAGGTTATCGTGGTCTTCAGCTGTGCTACCTTTCTCATAGGCAAGGATTGAATAGGATGATCCCTTGAACTGATCTAATAGAGAAGTTGGTTGGTTTTTTTTTTTTCTAAAATGCACTCATTTGGTCGTTAGCTGAGGATCACTTCTGAAATAGCAAGTAGTGGCAGTCTGCTTCCTGCAAGCGTAACAGGACCATGCACAAGATTGAAGACAGAAGACTCAGGACTAGTAAGGAGGTCTCGAATTGTTAAATCTAGGTGGTGCTATCAAAAGGCGGTGTGTCACAGATGACCTTTATCCATCATGCTTTGCACATGGAGACACCCACGGCTGTGTTCTCCTCTCTCCTAACGTTGGCAGTCGTCCTGCCTTGAACAGGAGGTTGGACTAGGTCCCTTCCAACCAACGCTTCTGTGATTCTGCTACCAGAATATATGCCCAAGAGAGTATACATGTTCTGAGTGATTCTGAGCAGCAAGCAAACTGGGAGATGCAAGACTCTGTTTCAGTAAAATATCCCTGCTCCCTGTCCAGAAAGCAAATGAGGACATTGGTTCAGCTCAGCTGGTTGCAAAACTTCCAAAAACAAAAACTATGGCAGGTCTAGAAAATAAGGGAAAGGTGGTAAACCAGTTGATTTGAAAATGTAAGATGGTTCAGCCTCAGTTCTTCCAGGCCTCCCCAACAAGCGGATTGTTCAGTAATGAAACTGGGAGTGAGTGAATGAAGCCATCCACTGCAAAGACAATAAACCCAAGATAGCTCAAATCAAAAAGGAGATAAACACCACTGACCTGCCTTCAGGCAAGCTACCCCTCTGCAGAGAGCTGGGATGCCTCTTTGCACAGCAGACAGAAGCAGGTTTGGTGTCATGGTGAAACCTGCAGACTAGGACTTTATCAATGGTGAGAAATTATGGGCTGCACAGACTCTTTATATGGCCCCAGAGTTTTTTCCTCTGTCAAAGATTATTTCAATGACTGCTTTGCCATTGTTACTAATAACTTGAAATTAGGTCCATGACATCATGTGGCAGAGAAGAGAAAAGTGTATCGCCAAACAAATGAGAATCCTTGAAGTGCTTGAAGTTGCTTCTTATCTTCACAGTTTGGGTAACCTTTTGCATAATACTCAACAATTTCAAATATATTGGCCATATCACCTCCTCAAAGAGATGGAAGACGCCCTTTGAAACTACAAACCAGACTTCATACACACAAGAACTGACGCTGTGTCACACAGTAATGAGGAGCTAATGTCTTTTTGATAAAGCTGTCTTCACTGAGTTGGATTTTCTTGCCATGGTGTCAGGAATAGTTGATGAGACAGACATGTTATTAAGTGGTAAAAATAAACAGATGGAAGAGACAAGTGAGAGATTTCAGCTATGACTTTCCAGAATGTTTCAGCAAAGAATAACCTCCTAATTTCCATTCTCTACCAGAGATGAAAAATATGAGATACTTACCCGAGTGCTGCGTGGTCACAGACCCTGTGCACCAGTGGGGCACCCACTGAGACGTTGGACCACAAGTCCCTTGGGCCAAAAGCTTGCCCCTACCTGACCACAGGGCCATGAGCTGGGGCAGGCTGTGGACCCAGAGAAGGGGTGCTGGTCCTGACCTGCTGCCACTCTGAATGCAAAGGCATCATCACGGAGAGCATGGCTGCATGTCCCTCTGTGGGGCTGCAACAGTTACTGTCGGCTCCTGCAGGGGTATGGCGGTGGAACGGTGTTAAGTGGCAATCTTGTGAGCGTGGGGGAGCCTGCCTCTGCATCTGGGGTCCTTACCACAGCGTGGCATGATAGGAAGTCCTGTTTTATGTAGAGCGGATAGAAAAGGGGTGTTGCTCCCAGACCTGCCTGCTGCCCAGCCCGCAGATACATTACCGGAAAAGTAGGAGGCAGCTTCTGCTGTGTCACTGCAGCCATCTCCCGCCTGCCTGCCTTGTCCTTCTATGTTGCTTAATATCAATTATAAAATATTAAATCAGATAAATACCTTTGACCTTTCTGGATGATAAGAAAAGACATTGTTCTGCCTCCTAAAATGCCATTGTTTTCACTGGAAATGCTAATCGGATTATGTAAAGGTTATTTCAGCCTCCTTTCAAGTCTGGAGACGTGGCAAAACAACCATGATGCCCTTTGTTTATGCCTTTTTAATGACTGCTTTTATCTCCAGGTATCTGGGGGATCTGTATCTTCTCAGGTGCTCACTCATGGAGTCCTTGGGCTGCCTTTGGGGGTAAACTTCCTGGAGAATATAAATGTATCTGTGCTGCCATAGTAGAGATCTGGCAGAGATCTGGTGTGGTGGAGAGCTCTGGGAGTCTGGCAAGGATTTGGTATGTATGTCTTGGTACTTGTCGGTATGTGCCCTTCTGCATTTTGCAGTATGAGTGTCAGGGAGCATGCATGCACACACTGGTCCAACACGCTCCCACAGCACATCTGTGCAGCAGTGTCCCTGCTGGTGTGCAGTACTGCACCTCTGGGGTTCTGTCTTCTGGTTTCCTTTCTTCGAAGCATCTGTTTGTGAGTCTATGCCAGGATGCGTGCATGAGCGCACTCAGTTCTTGTGTGATGAGCGAGTTGTGTGGCATGGTCCCTGTTTGCAGCCTTCAGTCTAGACAGACCGTCACTGCACCATGCAGGAGCGACGGGCTGAGTAAGAAGTGTAGTTCATGAGCCAGAGAAAGCTACAGAAATAACTGTGGTGCTTCACTTGCTTTGTTCTCTGGGAAGATGCTTCCAAAAGCACGTTTTTCTCTAATTTTTGGTTGTTGTTGATTTCTTCCCCAGGCTTTTGACTTTTACTAAGTCATTCCCTTGTGCCCCGAAAGAGCCCCAGTGTTGTACTACAGCGGGCTTATGATGGCCTGATAACCTCTCTGCTTTTTCAGAGAAAAGCGGAGCACCAAGGTGGTCTGTCTAACACCAGAAACATTGGTAAAGAATTGGTTCTCAATGAGGAACACCCACCATGTCCCTGCCTCCATGAGGACTCATAAATCCATTTTTTTCAGCTGGCATTGTCAGGAGCATTAGGGTCACAAACACCCTAGGCATCAAAATCATGGAATCACAGAGTGGCTTGGGTTCAAAGGGACCTTGTAAAGGTCATCTAGTTCAAATCCCTGCCATGAGCATGGACATCTTTCACTACACCAGGTTACCCAAAGCCCCATCAAACCTGATCTTGAACATTTCCAGTGGTGGGGCATGCACAGCTTCTCTGGGCAACCTCTTCCCATGTCTCACCACGATCATTGTAAAAAATTTCTTCCTTGTATCCAGTCTCAGTCTGTCCTCTTTCAGTTTAAAACCATTGCCCCTTGTCTAGTCACTACAGGCCCAGGTAAAAAACTTCCTCATCTTTCTTATAAGCTCCATTTATATATTGAAAGAACGCGCTAAGAGTGGCCTAAGCAAGGTCTGTGGGCAGTCTTGCTTCAAACAGGAGGTTGACCTGAGGACCTCCAGTGTGTCCTTCTACTCTAAGTCCTTCTGGGAGTCTATAAATATTGCTGTGAAATTCTGTTTAGCTTCCGTCTTCTGCCTTTTCATGCATTTCTGAAGTTTGTTTTTGACGAGGAAAAGATAAGACCAGAAATGTGGCCAAAGCAAGGACGCTCCTCCCTGCTGATGCTTCACATTGTCCTGGGTTATTTGCCCCATTGGTAGCAGAGGATGTGTGTGTGTGCAGATACCCTGGGGGCTGCCCATAGTAGTAGGATGGGGATTCATATTTTTCCTAAAAAAGATTCCTTTATGAACTGGGGGAGGGAAACGGTATCTTGGGAACAATTCTTCTAAGCATAGCTTGATTGTGTTAAAGATTGAGTAATTCGAGAGGAATGAGAGGTGGTTCCTGGAGAGCAGAGGGACACATTAGCTAGGACAGCTGGGATTGTATCTCTCTCAGCTAATGGAGAGATAAAAAGAGAAGACAGTTGTCACTGCCTGTTGAATGCAAAAGCGTTTAGCAAAGAGCTCGGGCAGAGAAAGGTGATGCAGCTCTGGTGCTTGCTGGAGACACGAATTACAAATTTTACCGTTACTCAAAGTTATAATTCTCTTTTTTGAAGTTATCTGGTAGATCTCCCTGGATGATCATGCCTGAGAGATTGGAGAGTACAGAACAGCTGCTTTAGGATGACAGTACTCTCGTTACTCGGGTGGGAGGGGGGGGGCCCTCTCAGGCATGTTGGCTATGCAAATTCATGTAGTAGGTTTGGTTTTCTCACCTAGTTTCAGTGAGACTGTTTGAATCCTCCCAGACTGGAGGATTTCCCAGTGTGACATGCACACAATGTAGTTTAATCATACCATGATGAGCAGAGATCTCGGCTATGTCTGCAGGACAGGATTTGCATGTTGTGCTCAAGCTTGGCGTGTCCTGTGAGCTTGTTTTGGATGATCGCTTTCGTAGCCTTTGAAGGGTGAAGAGGGAAAAGACATCAGAGAATTGTTGCTTTTTTTTATGGAAGTAGCATTTGTGTAATGTTTTTCTGGAGAGCTTCCAGGCAAAGGTGGTATGGGAAGAGCAGTGGAGGTTCAAGAGGGGAGCCTCTTCCCCTGCTCCCGCAACCGCATCAGCCGGTCGAATGAGATCCATGCACTCTCTACAGCCCTTGCCAAGTAATAGCCTTAGACCATGATCGCTACTGTGAAACTGATTCCTTCATTCACTAGGCTGTTCTCCAAAGTCCCACGGCTGCTGAGTTACTCTCATCTTTTTACTTTCTATATCTTTCAGAAGAGTCTCCCTAGGATCCGTGTTAATCAGAGAAATTCTGAAATGTAATTACTGTTGTGGTTTAACCCCAGCAGTAGCTAAGTACCACACAGCCGCTCCCTCACTCCCCCTCACCCAGAGGGATGGGGAGGAGAATCAGAAAGGAATTTAAAACCCAAGGGCTGAGACAAGAACAATTTAATAATTGAAATAAAATAAACCCAAAAGAACAATAATAACAGCAACAGTTATAATGAAAAGGAGGGAGAGGGAAATAGGAATGAAACCCAAAGGGAAGGGAGAAAAGAAAACAACTGATGCACAACATGACTGCCCAGCACCTGCTGACTGATGACCAGCCAGTCCCTGAGGAACAATCCCCAGGCCCCAGCCAACTTCCCCAAGTTTCTATACCAAGCATGATGTCCCACGGTATGGAATGCCTCTCTGGATAGTTTGGGTTAGCTGCCCTGGCTGTGTACCCTCCCAATTCCCTGTACCCCTCCAGCCCTCTGGCTGGCAGGTCCTGAGAAACTGAAATGTCCTTGACTTAGTGTAACTGTTATCCAGCAACACCCAAACCCATTGGTGTGCCATCAGCATTGGTCTCACACCAAATCCCAAACACAATGCTGCACCAGCTACAAGAAGAAATTTAACTCTCTCGCGGCCAAACCCAGGACAATTACTAACACATTTCCAGCTTTGGGATCATCTTTGCCAGTGCACACTGCTGGCATAACAGAGCCACTGGATTCCTTCCTGACACTGCAGTCTTATGGGTGCCCATCTGCCCTCACCCATCACATCAGCGTTGCTGAAGGGGCTCCCCAGGACACTGGCTGCGATGGGTCAGGCACCCGTAGGGTCCCTCTCCTGTAAGCCGGGGGGACACTGTGGACCCACCCTGGTGACCAAAATCACAAGAAGCAGCAAGATGACCTGCAGCTGTAACCATCAACCAAGCTCCTCTGCCCACTGCCTGGAGAAGTGCCGTGTGTAGGGAGCAGCCCCTGCCTGGGCTCAGATTTCAGTGAATTTTGGGTACACGTGTGTTTTCAGCTCTTTTGTGCATGTAGCCCTTGAATGAAACATCTGCTGCTTGTGAAATGGAAATGCCAAAGCTAATAGCTTCACACGAACGGTGAGAACTCATCTGGCAGGACCAGTCTTGGCACTGATTTGGGACAGTCCTGTTGAGGATGCAGTGGAGAACACCAAGAAGCATGCTAAAAGTACAGTCAATCTGGAAGGAAAAATAGAAGGATCTTGGGCAGAAGGGAAAATTTATAGAAAGCATAAGGTAGATCCTTCTAAGTCATCTGCTTGCTGTGTCTATCAGGCTTTGGAGTTCCTCAGGTGATGGCTGCTTATTGCTTAGTGAGACAAAACAAGAGTCTGTTTAATGCTCTTCCCTTTGACATCAGACCAGTCAACCCACCTCAGCTCCTCCAACATGAAATAAGGAAAGGCATTGCGAACACCCAGCACATTCCAGTGGTTTCCTTCAGGTAATTTAGGTGGCTGGACCAAAAGGACTGTTTCAGACACACAGGGGCCCATGGCAGCTGGCAGAAGTGCAGCAGCTCTTCCTGAAGCACTTGTGTAATGTGCATCCTTCTCTGCTGGCCCAGACTCTGCAGGGATGAGCTCCAAAGCCAGTGCCTAAGCCTGTCTGTAGAGCTCCTGTTCCCTGCCCTGGGAAGGCTGGTGGCCACTGAAGAGAAATGCAGAAGCCTAGGTCTGAAAAGAGACCGCCATCCACTCCAGACCCATGATACCGTGCGTTGAGTGGAAGTGTGTTTTGGGCATGCTCTGCAGGTGCTGATCCTGAACACAGGATCTTCAAGATTGAACTCTCTCTTTGAAAAGCACCTTAACGTTGGGGGGTTGTAGGTGATGGCAATAACAGTGCCATTAGAGAGCAACATGCTAACCCTCAGAAAGGACTCTGCCCAGCTTGGGCAGCATTGCTCTGGGGAAAGGGGATACAGGAACGGAAGGGATGTCCATCAGAAACCCCTGCAGCCCATTACCTCTAGCAATGTGACGTGGTAAGATGCTCCAGGAGAAGACAAGAAACCTGCTGCCTCCCACACTGGCCAATTCCTTTATTGCTCGTTTCCTTCCTACCTGAAAGCTGTAGGTTATAGTTTTACCCTGTCTACCCCATCATCTTACTCTTTGTCTTCATCTTTTACTCTTTGTCTTCATCAAGGCTGTAATGAGCCCTACTCAGCCTTTTCTTAGGAAGAGATTTTTTTAATCCACAGTGCAATAAAGCTGCTTATTCATGCCTGGCTCCCCTCCACTATTTTGCCTCACAGGAAGCGCTTCTGCTTCCTGGTAGGCTGCAGAAAGAGCACTTAGCACATCACTCTGCTGCGCTGGTATGAGTCAATATGAGTTCAACCTTTGCAAAATTGTTTCTTGAAGGCCAGAGACATTTGTTTGTCCTATACTTAAACGTCTTTCACTGACACATCTGAGCAACCACAGCCCATCGCTTGGCATCCTGAGTGACAGCACAGCATAACTGCGGGCCTAATGAATGTCTAACAGGATAAAAAAGAACATGAAAATATTCTAATATCCACAGTTGATGGGGTCAAAGGAGGCTTACTATGTTTCAGATTACTTTTGACTGTGCTAGTACAGTGCTTTCTTACCATCACAATACCTGGTATTTTTGACACATAAAAATAATTTTCTCCATAACAAATCTTGCAATTGTTTCCTTTTTTTTTTCCTGAAAAGCCTGCTTGTGACAGCCCCTTATAGTTTCCTATCTTTCTTCATCTTTCTCCCAAAGCTTGGTTTGAACAAGAAGTATTCATTGTCCCACAGCTCTTATGAGGTGCTGTCTCCTGATATATAGCATCATTTTTTTTTATTTCTCCACACCTCAGTCACCTGTATGTAAAAGTAATCAAATGAGATAGCTCCTGTTGGTAAACTGAACAATAAACAAGTTAATGCCTTTTGGTGCCAGAACCATCGCTTATTTTGTTGACTTGTAGCCCAAATTTGCCAACAGACACAAGACTAAGAAACCTCTGCTTTGCAGGCCCTTCCCATGGGAACAGGATTTGGGAGCCAGGGAGCTACACACCCTGCTGACAGCACTGCCTGTGCCAGCACACGGGCTGCAGCTCCTCAGTTACAGCCTGATTCTGTGTTTCAGAGACAGCTCTTCTTTCCAGGGACATACGAGTGTGAACACACCTTATTACCAAGGGCAGAGTGGAGACCAGCTCTGTCTGCTCAGTCTTACAATGCAGCAAAAGCCTCCAGGACACACAGGACACACCACCAGTTGTCTCAGTTAAAGCCAGGTTTGAATTTAAGGACAAAGCAACGTGAGAGAGGAAGGAAAGATATGGTGTATAAATTCCCAAGGACCTTCTCTTTCTAGGGATAAAAAGCCAAAGGTCTGGAGAAGAAGGGAGACAAAGTCATTGGCAAGAAGGATCAACTTTTAGGAAATAGGTTTTGCATCTAAAACTGCTTCTCAGCCGCTGCAGCACTGAGAGATGTTGCTGAAGGCTGTGGCCTCTGCAGAGGAGTAATTACTGCTGCTTAATACCAGCCTTCTTCTCCAGCTTTATCTCAGTAAGGCCTACAGAGGGGCATCAAACTATGTCCTATGTGGTACCAGTGTGGGCTGCCCCAAGCTGAAATGGCTCTGCCCCTGCTACCTCATGTGGGACACATGATGCAGAAACTAAAGGTGATGCAGGAGCCAAAGGCAATGTAGAAATGAGAGGCAGTGCAGCAGGCACAGGAGATGCAGGAGGGAGAGGCAATGTAGGCAGCAGAGGCAATGCAGAAGGCAGAAGTAAACCAAGAGGCAAAGGAAATGAAAGAGGCAGAGGCGATGCAGGAGGCAGAGGCATGCGTGTGCCAGGCAGCACAAGTAGAGGGCTGAGGAAGAAAGCAAGATATGCTACAGCTGCAGCAACTTGTCTACATTTATCCCCCTGCTGCATAAATGTGAGTTAAGTGAGCAGATGTAGGGGGGCTCTGCCCTAACATCCGAAATAATGAGACACGAAGATGAAGGCAAGACATTTACGTTACCAAAATCCAAACCAGGTTGAAAATTCAGCAGTTTTTCTGAGACGTGGATCTTTCCCTTGCCTGAGAGCTTGGTGGAAGGGCTAAGCAGGGAGCCAGAGGCAGCAGAGCGCCTGGGAGCACACCTCCAGCGAGCTCAGAGGAGACACAGCCGAGCACCACTCAGCTGAGGGCCAGCTCCTAGTGCAAACGTGTGAGCCGAACCGCGTTCTGTGCTGCTGCAGGGCTGTGACGTTGTTCCGCTGTTGTGAAAGGGTGACACGGAGCTGGTCTGCTTCCCAGAAAGTGGAGTCAAGTGCTGAGCTTTGTCCACTTCACCCGCAGTGTCGGCATGGCTGTGTGGTCAAGCTGTGGGTTTTCCTGGGAGAAGCGTGAAGTGAGCCGAACTAGTTGCACAACAATTTAGTATTTCCTGATAGGATGGAGGCTGTCCTGGCAAAGCAAACAGTCCATTTTAGCATGTGAACTTAAATAATGGTGTGATAACAAATACCTGGAGATCAATGCTGTGACAAAGAGAATTCATACATAAACTTTTCCAGTGTAAAGGTTCAGCTGCGTTTTCCTACTGTTGTGCTGAGGGAGAAAATAGTAACATACAATTCTGAAAAAAAACCCACTGAGTTTTAAAGTTTCAAATGAGTGAAAAGATTTTAATACTTTCCAGGAAAAAAACCCCAACCCTCAACAAACCAACCAGAAACTATGACAGGGTGGAGATCAAACATGGAGGATTGTTTTGCTTCATGTGTGGGATTCCTAGGAACTCGCAATGCTTGGAAAGCAATAAGAAAAATCCTTTGGTTGCTAGCTATCCTCTGGTCCCTAGCTGTGAAGAAAAGCCTCTGCCCCAGACTGGGTGCAGTTTGAAATCCAGCTGTGCTCCTCAGGCTGTGGGATAGAGCCTCAACGTGTGCCACTCTGCCGCAGGCTGGAGCTGCCCAGCTTGCTGCCCAGCTGCAGATTAAGTTGCTCAGATGCCCCACAGTCCCTGGTGACCTTTCCACTGCCCAGGGGGATGATCAGCAAGTCTCCTGTGAGCACCTGGGAAAGTGCCTGAGACCATTTCAATGCCAAGAAGCGCAAAGACATGTGCTCAAGTATGTATGAGCCAGAGCAGAAACAGCACAGTCAGTGGGGCTGTGCACCAGAAGCCCTCATTCCTGAGCTACTTTATTCTTACTGTAATGCTAAAATTTGCTTCTGTACGTGATTTCAGTTTTAGCATTTTTAAATATGAAAACTCTCGCAACTGGATGATGCCAGAAGTGTCAGGTTCACTTTAAGATTATCAATGCATTTGCACAGAAAGCAAAAATCCTGCACCTTGTTTTGGGGCTACATTGCACTCAGTCCTTGTTTGGGACCTGGAAACATATTCATATATTCTCCTAAACGCCTCTCCTAGCTATGTGAGATAGTTTGTATGCAGTGCAATTTCATCTACTCACCTCTTCTTTCCTACCTTACCTTCAAATTAATATAACCAAAGGCTATTGTAACATATGAACACAAGCTCTGCTTCCCCAACAAATTCATCTTGAGATAGTAAGGATGGAGCAAAAGTGCAGGTTTCTGTTATGGTTATGTTATGTGTTAGGGTTTCTGGGATGTCTCTGATGTAAACATTTTACTATTAAGTTTAATTGGAAAAACTAGTTGAAGAAAATAAAGGCTTTATGCAGAAAGCCCCGTCTGGAGCTGAGCCTGCCCATACTGGACTGCCCTGTAGCAGTTCAGCATGTTGGTCAAACTATGGGACTACACAACAGCTACTGCCAAGCCCACAATATCCCGCTCATCTCTCAGCTATGCCTGCAACGCAGAGCAGCCTTGCCCTGGCATCTACACAACGATCTCTCTTTTCATCAATGTGCAAAGCAATCTCTGAGCTGTCTTGGTGAGACTTTTCAAGGTACAACTGCACTGAAATTGCTTGGAGGGTGCAACAGGCAGTTTAGGACAGAGAACCCTCACAGAATTATTCTCTTTGCAGTTTTCTCAAGCTTTGATTACATTTTCTAGCGAAGTTCAGGAGCGTCTCCAGGAGCAACATGGGCTGTGTCTTGATGCTTCTGGTCTTTCTGTCACAGCAGCTCTCCCTCTGGCTGGCTCCCACCTGGGAGCCAACTACTCCAGTCTTCATTTTTGCTCACACAGCCGCTTGTGAGACTACGTGTAAGCTGATGAGGGAAGTCATGAAGTTTAGTTTCTTCCCCAAAGAGGTTTATGAAGCCTGAACTAGTTCTCTTGGATTCACAGAACAGTCCTGCTACCAATGCAAAGGGCAACTGGAGGCTCAAAGGCAAGAACAGCTCAAGCCAGTCTTGTCACCCTGGGAAACGTATGGGGAAACTATGGTGTCCCCCAGCCACCCCAGTCCTGAGGCCAGGCCCAGGGCTGCAGTCATGTGAAACACTGCTTCAGCAGGAGAACCATCTTGAAAAGGCCATCTTGCCGTGGAGCATGCCTGGAACATGGCAGTGAGCCCATCTGGAGCTAGCTTGAGAAGAAGGGGGTCACTGCGAGCCAGCTTGAGAAGAAGGGGGTCACTGCGAGCTAGCTTGAGAAGAAGGGGGTCACTGCGAGCTAGCTTGAGAAGAAGGGGGTCACTGCGAGCCAGCTTGAGAAGAAGGGGGTCACTGCGAGCCAGCTTGCGTTCAGCAGTCAGGTGGAGAGCTCTGCAAGCGGTTGCATCCACGCTACTCAGGCAAAGCAATATGAAGCCCAGGGCTTTGCACTATCTCTGCTGGTGGTGCAGAGGATTGTGCAGTGTCCTTGCCTGCCCAGTCCTTGAAGCACGTCTGTGCTGCGCTGGAGCATGCAATTCTCGTGGGTGAAGAAAACTGACTGACCGTCCGGAAAGTTTTCTAGTCTGACAGTTTTCTAGTCGAGTAGTAAAATGGGTTTGCTATTGTGCTAGCAAAAGTCGATATGGGAAATGTCCATCCTTGCCATTTCAGCAGGCTTTGAGTACAACCTCCCTGCAAAAATCACATCTATCTCGTCACATCCCCAACTCCACTAAATGGGAATCAAAAGCATGGCAGGGCATGTTCTTCTCTAACAGGATTTTGCCAAGTTAGGGTTCTTACTCCTACTCCCAAACTCACTGGGATATGTGGGTTTGTTCTTTTTGATTTGACACTGGAATTCTTAAGGTCAGGTCTCTCATTGCAAGTGAGTACCATGACTCCTGACTCCTGATCACTGGTTGTACAGAGGGATCGTTGTTGAAAAGATGTGCCAGCTCGTTGGCATGTGTATCAAGAAGCAAAAAAAAGATGGAGGAAGAGGAGATTACGTGTGTTGCATTACACCATCTCCAATAACATTAATGGGGTGAAAGGAACCAGCCTTGGCCCGGGCT
>JAVJGJ010000060.1:205867-237153 GCA_035590215.1 Microhierax caerulescens
TAAGCGGGGGGAGTTGGCCAGGGCCTGACGATAGCTGCTCGGGGGCTGACTGGGCATCAGTCAGTGGGTGGTAAGCAATTGTATTGTGCATCACTTGGGGTTTTTTTTCTCCCTTACCCTTGGAATTCCTCTCCCCTTCTCTCTCCTTTTTGTTACAGTTATTATTTTTCTTTCACCATTTAATAAATTGTTCTTATCTGGACCTTAGAGTTCCACCTTTTCCACAATTCTCCTCCCTGTCCCTCTGGGGGGAGCCGGGGGTGGGGTGGGGATGAGGAGTGTCTGTGTGGTACTTAGTTACCTGCTGGGGTTAAACCACAACACGGTGCTGTGCAAGAGCCTTGTTTTAGTGGCTTCCTGCCTTGTTCCAGTGCTGTCCTGCTTGGGTCTGCACCTCCTTTGTGGACCTTTCTTGTAGGTGCGGACACGTGATTTAGATCCCCTTTGAAATGCCAGCTTAGGTCTCTACTGATGAAGAAGAGGAGGTGTTCTTCGTTGTGTACCAAGTCCATATGCTTTGCGCTTTTTTTTTTTTTTTGTATTTTGGAAGATATGGTCATTCCTGATAAAGTATAAGTCAACCTGAAGTTGAACAGGAGGAGGAATCCTTTCTGCTTATCTTTTTAGATGAGATGAAAGCTTTCCACATCTGTGTGGCTGCCAGCAGAGCTCTCCCCACAAGCTCCATGAAGGACTCAGTGCTGACAAGAAACATTTGAGGAGAAGACCGCCAGTGTCTCCCATGACTGTCATAGTATCTGCATGCTCCAGAGCCTCCCTTTGCTTGTTAAATGGCTTGCAGGAGTATTGAGGTCACTGTGGTCTCTTTTAGATGCTTTGTTATCTTTCTCTTAAATTCATTATCAGGAAAAAAAGGAAAAAAGAAAAAAGATTATGGCTGAATGATTCTTATGTCATGAAAAATGGTGAGGCCAGAAGGGATCAGCGTGGCCACATAATCGGGTTTATTGCCCAAGGCAGATCAGTGAGCATTACACTCTGTCAACATCATAACTTATTTTTCAACTGTAATGCATTTTTAGAAAATGTCAGCAGTCTGGAATTAAAACCTTCAGGTAAAGGGGTGCAGTGAGTGCTTCAAAGTGAGCTAAAATGTTAATCAGTCGCATTAAAAAATATATTTCCTATTTTTGTTGTGGGATTATCAGTTCAAGAGCTCCTTAAAGAAAGAAGGAATGTGATAGTATTTTTAGCTTGTAATCAAATAACGTATTCTGTAACTTAACCAGGAAAAGAGTTTAAGCCTCTTGTTTTAAGTCTAGGTCTTCTAGATGTGAGATTATTTTTGTAATGGTTTTCTGAATAAAAGCATTGAAACACTGGAAAAAGAGGTGATGTTAGAACTTGTAAAACCACCTCCTCCCTGTTTGATCTTCCCATACTTAACGGGATGCATGCATTGCTCTGGGAGTCCTTTTTCACTCTATCTGCTGTCGTTCAGACTGCCTGGTGGTGCTCTATGCTGTTCCTGGAACATCTGTTTCAGCAAAGCTGTTATGTTTCTAAAGGAATTGAGTTTGTGCCCATATGCTTGTAATTGTGTGCATCCAGATTTAGCAGTAGCTAATGGAAACCATCTTTCTGCCTTCTAGTAGTACCCGGGGTATTTGGTGTCACTGGGCTGAGAGGTAAAACGATGGGTGAAGTTCAGTGGTCTCACAGCTGTCCCTGCAGTAGATGGGTACTTGGCTTCTCTGAACAGTCCAAGGGAGAAGGTGTGGACTGCCTTGACATCATGTGTCTCGCTTGGGTAAGCACACTGTGTAGCTCCCATCAGTAATGAGGCATGAGAAGCTGAAGGTTTTGCATATCAAGGGTATTATTGAACATAAGCAAGTCTGATATTAAATACGGTGTGAGAAGGATGTAGGTAAGGCTGTTGGAGTATCCATCATAAGCTCCTGAAATAGCAAAACATGAACCATCCAAACCCATTCTGAGAAGATGCTGTGGATATCCCTGACTCTGCATTAATTAAGATAATTTTTTAGGTTGCTATAATCTATTTCAGTCAGAAGAAAGAGGGATGTTGGTAGGGGCTGGAGATGATCAAGTGACTGATTTCACAAACACTTTGTTAGGTGATAGAAGCAAGGTTTCTTTCTTTCTATCAGAAGATAGGTTTCCATCTCCAGAGTTGTGCCAGGTCACTCGTTTTTTGGGGCAGTGGTAGAAATTGTTCCCGAGAAAGGCATTGGTGTAAGACCTGTATCCAACACAAATCTTTTAGTGCCCCCAGCAGTCAACCAAAACCACTATGTCCACATGGCAGAAGTTGTTGATTTATATTCTGGTACTTCCAGTTTGTTTTTTGGTTTTGTTTTTTTTTTTTTAAAGTATATGACTGGTAGTTATGTACCCATGCCTGGTCTGGAGCATGCTGCTGTTGCAGGATTGCCAGGATGCAGAGGTGGTATTAACAGTTGTAGGCAAACTAAGACATGAGCTGCATCCCCAGATCTCAGGGGACCTGATTGTCTAGTATTTACCATAGCATTTGAGCATAAACTGGTCTGTGTTTCTTCCTCCATACCTGCTGTTTTTTCACTGTATTGAAACATTAGTTTAGAAACAACCATGTGTGTTTGTAGATTGTCCTAATTTCTTAAATCTAACAAAAAATTGCACTCTAGTATATTGGATTTTTTTTTATTTTTTAATTTCTTACTCAATCCCAGAATTCAAACACAGACTCTTTGCCATACCTCCTTGAGAAAGTACGGAGTGTCTTGATATTTTCTGTGTAAGGCTGTGGCTTGACTTAGCCTTTTAAAGAGCTTCAAGAAGTAGCAGGGCAGGTCCCCACTGCATTATGGCCTGAAGCTTATAACCTGTGACTATTGCCTGGTACCAGATTGTCCCAAAAAAGGGGATACTTGGAAAGGATAGACAGATGTATAAGAGTAAGAGTATCTTTGGCTGAAGATGAAGGGTAGAAATGATTTATCTGCAGCAGCCGGGTTTATGCTAGAAGATGGAGACCGCTAACCTATGGAAAGTAAGCTAGGTCGATTTTGGTTGATGTTTTTAGAAGCTCTTCTGCTAAATGATACCAAGTCTGGATTACTAACTGTAATATGCACATCTAAAATGACCATAACTTGAGAAATCGAGCAGAGCATGTGCAGTGCTCAGTTAGGGGGCTTTTAACTCAAAAACCTTTTCAGACCTGATATAGAATGGGTATGTGACCTTGCTTAGAAGAAAAGGTTGGTCCAATAGGATTGCTGAAGAAAAGAAATAGCAGGTAAAAGACTTACTTTTCAATATGGTGGTTTCAGTTGTTGAGAAGCTGAAGATAAGTGAGCCATGATAAGAGGTAGGAATGATTGGATTGGAGCAGGGGAGGAACAGCCCAAGCTGGCTCTGCTCCATAAGAAAACTTATCCTCTGTTGATACTTAATACCTCTCTCTTTAATTGGTATTTCTTACCATGAGTTTGTGTATTACTTTGTCATCTTCGTGTTTCCCATAGCTATTTAAAAGGCGATTGTTGAGTTTTCTGTTTGTTCCAGTTGGTGGCTTGGGAAATGCTTGGTCTTGTATATCTGAATGGTCTTGGGTCAAGCCCATATTAATAGGACAGATAGCGGGTAAATGACTTTCCTAGGTGGGGCCAAAATAAGAATGACATGGTTGGGTCACAGTTGTTTTGGAGGAAGGAAGAAAGATGTGGATGTGGTCTGGACAGCAGGGAAAGGAGGAGATTTGGAGCAAGTGGGAGGAAAGAGAGGGGGATGATGCTGTGGTTGAGAAGATGGAGGGGAAAGACCTTTAGAAAAATGAGGGGGCACTTTAGTATTACATTTTAGACTCATGGTGGCTGTATGATTGCAGTTGTTCAAAGTACAGCAGGGAAATCCTACCTGGCTTATTTTTATATAGAATATGCATAAGATGAAGGCAGTTCATCTCAGCCATATACCACAGTGGAATATCTGTGGCTTGCAGTAAGGTTACAGGCTTTGTGAAATGTGAGCTAATCCACTTCAGAGATAGAAAGAACTGGATGTATGTTTTGAGTGGAGAGTCTTAATGGATCACAGTTACTTTGCCTTTAGCATGGCCAATTTTGCAATTTTTGCAGGTTTGCAATTGAATCAAGTTGTTTGATGGGTTCTGTTTACTGCTTTGTAGATCACAGAACTGCAAGAAGGCAGTGTGTAGATTTGAATATCTGGTAGGTTGGATTTTCTTCAAACTAGAAGCTGTGCTGCATGTAAGCATTATGCTTGTCCAGATGTTCAAAAGGTGGTAACAGGTGTTTCCTGTAACTTCAGGTCTGTTGACTGACTACAGTAGCGTAGCGTTATGTTCCTGAGCAAGAATTTTCCGGGGAAAAAAAGGACAATTAAATAGGTATAGTTTCTGCCAAATTAATCTAATACACATATTCTATAATTACTTGTATTATAAATAATATAAATTTATTTGATTTATATTTATTTTTAGAGAAATTAGTAGATCCTAATCTCCTTGATGATCAGTGAGATGGTTGTTAGAGTGCTGTGTGGGGGATGGCTGTACTGAAGAAATTGAATTTAGAGGTTGGAGCGGAATCAGGTAAAAGGGAGGTAACTGCAACTGGGGATGGATTGCTTGTGAGATCTTTTGAGGGATGGCTTTAGGATACCTCTGCAGTTAATGTTTGTACTAAGGACCTCGGAGGATGAATGGGTAGATAAAATTTGCTGAACCAACAGAGTAAGAAATCCTGGAAAGCTTGGAATATTTTACAGGACAACCTAGATGATCTTGAAGACCAAGTAGGGATGGGATGAAGCAGTTGAAAAGCAGGATCAATGTGTTTGGTCACAAGAAGACTGAATGACCAAGATGATACAGTTGTGCAGGGAATTTTTGTTAACCTAAGTTACCAGTCAGGGTTGCGTTAATGCTCCCTGTCTGTGAGAAATAACCTAGCTGGAGAAGAGTATATTGTTTTGGTTATCAGGGATAAACTGAAGTAAGAGAGGGAAGAATGACCAGAGAAATAGGAAGATGATCTCTTGAGGGGGAAACTAAAAGCACTTTTGAGTTTAGCTTGGCAAAGATCTGGTAAATTAGGGTGGGTCTCCTTCCGTACAGAAGTACACAGTATTAAGGGTTGTGGCACTTTTTTTTTTTTTTTTTTTTTTTTTCCTACCAGAAACTAAATCTGTAAAATAAGTGTTTCCTGTACTTGGATCACCCCGGGTAGTTTGTCAGCATCGGTTTTTATGTAGCCTTTTCAGGGCTGGGCTCAAATTACAGGAGGTGAACAAAACCCATGCAGCTCCCGGTGCCTTCATTTTAGATGTGCTTTTCCTTAGAAGAGTGAGAGTGGGTACAGAGGACACTATATCCGGTCTGAGGTTTATAGAAAAGAGCTTTTTAAATTCAGGTGCAACAATGATGCAAGAACCAACTGAAATGGGTTTACACGGAAAATTAGAGGACTGTCTGTAATCATCAGGGGGGTGAATTTAGGAAGAGGTTACAGCAGAAGTAATGAACAAAAGACATAAACTGATTTTGAGAGGGAGCTTATTTGTTATCTTGGCAAGGACAGACAAGTGCACAATAACATGTGCAAGAATTCAGAGTGCTTCCTGACCCTCTTGGGTGTAATTGTCCATCTACTGGTAACCAGACATGTGTTTTGGGTTTGTGTTGTGGGGTTTTTTTTGTTTGTTTGTTGTTTTTTTTTTTTATTTGACCACCCAAAATCCACTGAGGTAGCTAGGAACTTGAATGAAGTACAAAATGTAAAGGACCTTTGAATTGTCTTGCACCTTTGTGCTTTTGTTTTCCCCTCTATTTTGTTCTTCTGTTACCCTTCATTTGTCCAAAAATATTTTTTCAATGATTTGTGATGTATCCTGTTCACGTACCACTTGCACTAGAATTATTTAAAAACAATTTTATTTCTGCCTTTTTTCTTCTTCCTTCCCCCTCTTAAATCACTGCTTTATAATTTATTGGCTAATACTTGCCAGAAGCTAGTAGGACCGCATGCTGCACTGGTAATTTCCCAGCAGCAAACTAGCAAGCAAGCAAGGCAGCGCCCATAACTTTGCTATTTTTCTCTTCCTTCCCCCTCTGCCATGTTTGTGTTTTAATTTAGAAAACAAGAGGACTGACAATCAGCAAAAATTTTCTTGGCCCCATAAACCCCTGCTTTCTCCCTCTCCCAAACCAAGAGCGATTAATGCAGTAGTGAGGACAGATTTTGTTTTATATGGAAATTTTCCCTCTGGATTTTGTGGAAGCACAGGGATGGAGGATGTTATGATGAAAGCATGTTGAGGGAACGGAGCTCCAGGCAGGGATCCCTGGGAATGCAGACAAAGAGATGAGTGGCAGGATAGGAGTGAGAGCCTGCACCCTGAGGCTGAAACAGAGCATCGGGATGAGGAGGAGAGGCTAGGGAGGAAGAAAAGCTAGGGTGTGACTCCACGGTCTGCATAAATCAGCATGTGATCTGCTGCCATACAGGGTGACAATCCCACCCTCTCCTCCTTCCCCAGTCACTCTTGCTTGCCTGGCCCTGGTGGTCCTGCAGCTCCTGGGGGACTGAGACCAGCTTGGGAGAAGAGGAGGGTGAACACAGGTGAGCACTGAGAGCCAAGGCATGGCTGAGAGCAAGGAGGAGGGGACAGCTGGAGACAAAAGCAGTCTGTCTCAGGTAGGATGGAAACTGAGTCTGGAAGATGGTGCCTTCTGGCACCAAGAGGAAGGCTTCTGCTCCCCTGTTCTTATTCCGTGTGGGCACCAATGATGCTGCCAAGGGCAACCTGGAGAATATCAAAAGACAGTGTAGAGATCTGGTGGTGATGAGCAGGGGCATGAGAGCCCAGGAGGTCGTCAGCTTAATCCTGCTGATCCTGTTTAGCCTGCTTAATCCGTCATTAGTGGGTGTGATGGCTTGATCTTGGCTGGCCACCAGATGCCCACCCAGCTGCTCTCTCATTCCCCCTTCTCAATAGGCTCGGGGAGAACACGTGAGAAAAAGCTTGTGGGTAAGGACAGGGAGATCACCTAACAATTACCGTCACAGGCAAAATAGACTTAGCTTGGGTAAATTAATTTATAGCCAACTAACTGTAGCAGAGTAGAAGAGTGAGAAATAAAAAGCTATAAACACCCTCCCCCTGCACCTTCTTTCTTCCTGGCTCAGCTTCACTGACTCTTCTACCTCCTCTCCCCGAGTGGTGCAGGGGAATAGGCGTTGTATCACATTGCTTGATCTCTGTTGCTCCCTCCTCATATTCTTCTGTTTCAGTGTGGAGTCAATCCAATGGGAGACAGTCCTTCACAAACAGCTCCGACATGGGTCCTTCCCACAGGCTGCAGTTCTTCATGAACCACTCCAGTGTGAGTCCTCTCCGTGGGGTGCAGTCCTGAGGAATGGACTGCTCCAGCGTGGGTCCCCCATGGGGCCCCGTGTCCTACCAGAAAACCTGTTCCTGTGTGGGCTTCTCTCCACAGAGCCACAAATCCTACCAGGAGCTCACACCAGTGTGGGCTCTTCATGGGCTGCAGCTTCCTTCAGGGCACATCTACTGTGGTCCTCCATTAGAGGGGGACAATCTGTGTCACCATGGTCTGCAGGGGAATCTCCACTCTGGCACCTGGAGCACCTCCTCCTCCTTCACCCACCTTGGTGTCTGCTGGGCTGTTTCTCTTACATCTTCTCACTCCTCTCTCCCAGCTGTTGCAACAGCATTTTTTACCCTTTCTTAAAATATGTTCTCACAGAGGCGCTACCTTCATTACTGATGGGCTCAGCTTTGGCCAGTGACAGCAGGTCCATCTTCTCACAGAGGCCACCCCTGCAGACTCTACTACCAAAATCTTGCCACATAAACCCAATACAGTGGGTCAGAAGAAAAGATGTGGAAACTGAAATTCTTGACATTACAGCTGAGATCATAAAGAGAAAAGCACTACAGACTAAGAGAATTCAGAATTAAGCATATCTGATGCGACATTATTTAAGTTCTGTGATGCTAATATTTTTTCCATTGCAATTCCACTTAGTTTCCTAAGACCATCAAGTTTCTATATCTACAATGATGCTTGAACCAAGGATTTCCACGTGCACAAAAATGTATTTTGTGTTGGTTGAACAGCCTCAATTTTTAGGGAATAAGATTTTAGGTAAATGCTTTGTTTTACTGAGGCCTAAGTGCCCTGGTGTCTTGGGATAATTTAGTGGGGGGTGTGTGTGTGTGTAGGCATCTGTCTCAGTGAAGGTCTGAGGATGCTGAGTTTGGGAGTGTTGGGCAGTGAGTGAGGTGCAGGAATACATACAAGAGTGAACAGAGTTGACAGAAGGAGGTGGGATACAACGATGAGGCTGAGGATGAATAGATGTGATGGGGAGAGGTGGACTAAGTTGGAGGTACCAGAAGAGAGGATAGATGGGAGAAGTTTTGCATTGAAGGCTGTCTTATGGTTGTGTCCTTTAGGCCAAGCAGACTTCCTCAGTGGCATTGGCCCCTTAGGCTGACAATTTAATATAGGCAACTGTAACCAAAGAAATGAAAATATCTTTGCTGTGCTTGGGTTTGACGACATGAGAGTGCATAGGAGTTAATTGGGATAAAACGTCTGTGTTAGGACTGGACTTGGCAAGTATTGTGTCACTAAAACTTGAACGCGCTGTTTTTAGGGTATCAGCTGGGTTCTAGATTTTTCTCACAGGCTTTATCTGAGCGATAAAATTGGCTGCAGGAATTTTGCAGTGGTGCCTGCATGTGAGAAGACAGGAGCTTGCTCAGACTCTCTGGTCCAGGGTGCTTTGCACTGCCAGTGGCTAGAAGAAAACACACTTGTGAATGGATTAAATTTGACTCTGAGTTGTGTAGTCAATCCTTTCAATGAAACAGAAGATTAATGGTGCCACCTCTTTGCAGGCACTTTCCAGAGCAAAACTGTGTGTTAACTGTACGTTTCCTGATTTGCAGACACCTCTATGGCCACGGGGTTGGGTTTAACAAACTTTTTTTGAGCAGTACATTTTCTTAACCTTCACTCTACTTCAGTGAATGTTTTAATTTTTTCCCCCTTTCTGAAGAAGCTAGTAAGTAAAAATGGCAATAAAACCAAGTGTTCTGAAATGGCTGAACTTCTGAGCATTTGTGTATGTGTGAATGTGACTTCTGGAAGAAAAGCCCAAATGAAATGTGGCAGGCAAACGGGAATTAAAGGAAAACTTGTAATAAATAACTCTTGATTAAAGTGTAGGTTATGGGAATATATGAAAAACGCAGACGTTATACAACTCAAAATCATATCCTGGTAACATGCTTTAGAAATAACTGACTAATGAATGTCTCAAATTACTGCCAGGCTTCTTTGAAAAGTCATGGAAAACTAGGAGAGAGATAAAAATGTGACATCTGGAACCAAGTTACAATTTCTCATACAAAGCAGAAGAGTTGCAAAAGAAAAAGCCACTCTGTCTCTGAGATGAAACCTTTGGTGAGGGAGCCCACATGAGCTGCCTGTGTGCTTCTGACAAACGCAATAGCTCCTGGTGTAAAGTGAATGAGCGGATGCTCCTGTTATACCCCTGGGCAGGATTTCTGGCCTTGCGTCTTGTGCAGGTGTTAAGAAAAAGATCAGTGTAAGCATAAAGATGCCAGTTACAATTTTTTCCCTCCACTGAACCGTTTTCAGCTCTGTGTTTCTTGGTTGATTCAATGGAAAAATAAACCTGCCATTTTATTACCTAGTCACTTAGTCCTGTATGGTGGTCTTGAAGTTCTTTGTGGTCAGCCCTTACCTGTAACATGCTGAGCTGCTGGGTTTTGATGATCAGTCTTTGACTTTTCACTGTTCATTTCCCTTTCCTAGATGCTTTGAGAGTATCTTGAAGTGCCCAAATCTCAGCAAAACTTCCTGGGGACCTTCCTCCATCAAAGAACTGACTGTTTATTCTTTTTGGCTAATGATTTATTTATCCAAGCAAAACCCTTCCTCTCTTACTCTGTGGCACCTTAGTTTCCTTAAGGTCCTTTAGTGAAGAGTGTTGTAAAGCTATTTTGGAAATCCAAGTAGCCTGACCCATCTGCTGGTCAGATCTCCCTTACCCACATACGGATTTATGAAACAGGAAGGGAGAAGCTGCACTGACTTTTCCCAAGAAGTAATGCTGGTTGAAGATGACAGTTTTTCTTTATTTTTACTAATTTACTGTTGTGACTCATTGCTCTTCAATTTGTCTGTTTACTCTTGATTCCTCCACGAGACAATCTGAACTCAGAGGCTTGGGCTGGGTTTTTTGTCACCACCAGAGCATGGTGTCAGCATGGGAATCCTTCCAGCTTCTTCCCTGGTGTCTGCAGGCCCAGTAAATTCACTCAGCCTTGTCCTTGCTGAGTCTTGTGTTTTATTCCCACATTGTGTGTATGCGTTCTCTGGCAGCCTTCCTGCTCTTTGTGGAACCTGAAGAAGATAACCACTAGTTTTGATGCCTCTTGCTAACTGTCCCCCAAACTTTTCTGCCCTATATTAGCATGGTTTTGGTCCCCACTGAGCCTTTCACCTAACAGTGGAGGTGGCAGAAGCTTGCTGCTCCTCTGCTGTAGCCAAGCAACAGCGTCCAGGCATGGAGCCCATTAAATATTGGTGGTTTTGGCATATTTTAGATCCAGCATAAGCACCACACAGCAGTGAAAATTCAGGTTTTTAGTGTGTGCTGATTGCCAGGGTGCCTTTGTGGGATGTAGGTATTGCATGCTGGGAAGAAAGAGGTAAGCCCCAAACTCTCTCTTTGGAGACTTAAAATTGAAACTAAATTGGCTTTGACAAGGCAGGATCTGGAGAGAAAATGTTTCTTGCTAAGCTGCAAGCGAAAAGGTGCTTTCAGCTTGTGGTTGTGCTGAGTCTGCCTTAAGTATTAGGTGGGATCAAAGTGAGAGGAGTCCTGTTTTAACAACAGGAAGTTAGATTTCCCATTGCAAATTGAAACCTGGTTAGAAAAAAAAAGCCGTAAACCATAGTAAAACTTCCCTGAATATTAATTTCTTCTTATAGCTCTTATTTGGAGATTTGAGAGTGCTTTGGAGAATTGAAGGCCCCACTCAGATCCTCCCAGAGAGGTCCTGGGGGCTTTTCTATTTCCCATTTATATTTCACTGCTCAGACTATGGCTTAGTAGCGCTGTTTTTCTTGGCTGAAACTTGGGGGGCTTCTCGGCATTTGAGGAATGGCTGAAATACTCCTGAGTTTATTTGTAGTGCATTTGGGGGTGTGCATGGTGGTGCTACAATACAGTTTCTTCCACCTGTTTCTCTTTTTCCTGGGGAAACTTGTTTCTCCTCTGAACTGAAGTTGCAACATGTTGCATACCAGGTGTCCAAGGCTCTTGATGTGTTTGGCAATATCTGCAGTTTCTTCCTTCCAAACCCTGGGTTTTTGTTCCACTCCCCCCCCCGCCCCATGTACCTTTTGGGGTTTGTCATAGCTTTGCATTTTATTATAAATGATACTTTCTATTACCTGTAGTGGTTTTGACGGTTTCCTGATGGATGTTATATAGTGGAGCATCACAGAGATGCTGCATGAAATAGCAATGATATAGAAAATGGAGTTGGCCCTTAATTTTATTTTGTTTTATTGTCAGATTTAGGGGCTTCTGTCCCAGGTTTCTACGCTGGTTGCCAGCAGTGGAGCCTGCAGAACTTGGTTTGGCCCGTCTGTGTGGGTACATGCTACGTTAAAAGCTTTGTTTGACCTTGTAGACATACCCTCTGGTACAACTTCTCTGATCTAATGAGCCCTGTAACCTTCTTTAATTGTACTGGAAGAAATCATGTAGTTAATTTGTAGTTAAATTACTTGATAATCCATAATTAGCTGCTTGTTGTAATTCATTCTTAAGCTGGAGTTAGGAGCAGAGGAGTAATTTTGCATGGGTTTATCAATGACAGAAGAGAGTTTGAGATCCTAGAGGGCTTAAGGCTGGAGGGCTGGTATCTACTCCAGCTCTGCTCCTGCTTAGGCATCAAGTAATGTGCATCCTACAGAGGATGAGTAGCTGCTCCTGGGCTTTGAAGGAATATGGAATTGTTGAGACACCTGTGAAAGGGAGCAGAGGTTTGACAGCTGTTGAAACTGGGACAATGCGTCCACATAAAAAGCTTTTCATGTCAAGTAAGTGATGCTTCTTCTGCAAAGGGGTATTGATAATAAGCATGGCCCTTCTAAAGGTGGGGAAAAAAAATGGGTTTCATAAAGGGTGCAGAAACATGGAGAGAAGGAGTCTGCATAATTTCTAATTATTAAGAGTTTCTATAAGGCAAGGGTCCTCAAACTTTTTAAACAGGGGGCTGGTATGCAGATAAAGTGGCAGGCAGTCATCTTCGGCTGCTTGGTTTTCCCCCCAACCCCCGGTGGGGGAAGGCGGTGGGGTTCTGTAAATACTGGGGGGCTGGATTGAGGACCCTGGGGGGCCGTATCTGGCCCGCGGGCTGTAGTTTGAGGATCCCTGCTATAAGGTGCATGTACATGCTACATAGTAGCGTGTACATGTACATAGTGCATGTAGTTTGTGGTCTTTGAAAGTTTAGATTTCATCTGGTCCAAAGCAGTTTTGCAAGAGACACAACTGTGATTTTGGGCGGGGAAGGCTGCTGCACGTTCAGCACTAAGGGTTTTGAGTCAGGATATAATGGTGTTTTCCTGCTTTCTTTTGGTGATTTTGGTGTGGGGGCTTGCTGAGAAAAGTGCTTTCCTTCTCAGGCGCCTTAAGGTGGAAATTAAAGCAGTGACCAGGCAGAACTTCTTCAGAGCTAGGAGGTGAAAGATTCCATTTTCATTTTTTAGGGGATAAAACTGGAAATAAACCACAAAGGACATGGTTTAAGAGTGGATAGTGTCATTGGGAATGGCTAATTGTGGAAGTTGTTGGACTCCTTGAAAAAAATGATAAGAAGGCTAGCCAAAGAGCTTTGTAGAGTTACTGCTAATTCTAGAGGAAGGTACTGGAGCTTCCTCTAAACCTGAAAGTTTTCTAGGGTGAATTGCGGGGGGGAGGCAAGTAGAGAATAACTAACTAATGTAACCTTTCTTTCATCAGACGTGTCAAGTGTGCCAGATGATGCTGCCTAACCAGTGCAGTTACTGCGCTCACCAGAGGATCCACGCTCACAAGTCTCCATACTGCTGCCCAGAGTGTGGAGCTGTCTGCCGCTCTGCCTATTTCCAAACTCATGTCAAGGAGAACTGCCTGCACTATTCCCGCAAAGTTGGATTCAGGTTTGTGTGGCTCCAGAGGGTCCCTGCTGAAATGACGAGAGGGAATGGGAAATGGGGATTTAGATCTTTGGAAAGGTGTGTCTTCCTTACAGCGGAAATGAAAGAGGATGTAGGCCAGGCCTGGCATGGTAGTCTGCATGACAAAACAAGTTTGAAATGGGGAACTACTAAACGGATTAAGAGGAGGATTTCTGACAGCAGAAATTATTTTGAGGCAGCTCTAAGGTGAAAGGTGCTTGTGTTGAATTCAAGTTGCAGACGGGCATCTCAGGATTGATATTTACAGCAAAAAGATGACAGATCTTAATCCTTGAAATCTCTTCAAGGTTTGTACTTACATTTATGTCAGTTATAATGGACTGAGGGATGTGTGCCTTCATGAGGAGGGCATAGATTATTTTCTTGTATACCCCTACAACTCTCCAAACACTTCTTATGAACTGAAACAGATGGAGGAAAGGTCCCAAGGTTCTGGATGTGGTGGTGCGTATCTGCATGTGTTGTCTTTTCTCCAACCAAATTGATTGCTTTAATAAAAGATGTTACTTCACCTTACAAGCCTTTCCTTCTTGGCATGTTGAGATCACCTCAGCTGCAGCACAGCTCTTAAGGCACAGATTATTTGCTTGGGAGATGAGAATGGGTGACCTTTTAAGATTCCTTAAAGTTCTGGTTTTTCTCCAATTGCCATTAAATACTTTGAAATTTAAAACGAACAGGGCAATTTCTGCTCTTGGAGCTGTTCTTTTAAGATGTCTGCAGATTCAGGAAGCCTCTACTGTGTGGTTTCTGTTTTCAAGGGCTTTTTCTTTCAACTGTGAAGACAAGAGACACACAAAAAACCAATCCTGAATTTAATTTTATGCAGATATATTTTTTTTTTTTGTTATGTGGGATCTGATTTGAGGGGCCACAGCTCACAAAGAAGAATTAATTCCATTGCAAATTAAATGGCTGTGGTATTTGGGCTGTTTGAACATGAGTTAATCATAGAGAAGGAGGAAAGCTGGAAAAAAAAAAGTTTTCTCTGAGATGGAAAAATGGGAATGGAGTAGGTGTCAGAAAACTAATCACAGGCTTAGTGCAGTTCTTTGGACTTCACTGGCATCTGAGAATCCCAAATGCAGCCCCAACTTCATCACACTGAGCTGCTTGTGCAGTATTCCCATCCTCATCTATGCCTGAATCAATAACATGTTACAGGGTTACGCTGGCCAAAGCTGTATCCTATAGGAAGCTCAGTCACTTAGCAGTGATCCAGTGCAAGTTCCTTTCTCTATTTCTAGCTGATGGGCTCGCAGTGTACAACAGAGCTTGGTCCTGACTTTTAAGTGTATGACCTGGCATTTTTTAAAAACATCATTAATTCCAGATATATTACAGCAGTATCTTTATGATGCCTTAATCCTTGTCAGCAACAAGAGCTTCCATCCGTCTACAGATGCTTTCTGTGCCGGGGCATTAATGAAGATCTAAACCAAGAGAGAGATCAAGAATGCTAGTTATAGATTTTTTAGCTTCACCTAGCTTCACCAGAAGCTAAATTTCTTTAAATTCTCTAATTTGCATCTGCTCGGGCTCATCGGAGGGAACTGAGTCCACCAAACAGGTGAACTTCTGGCTGAGCCATCCTTGTTATCCTGCCTGTCTGCTGCAGGATTGATGTCATTGGCATTGTTGAAAACAGAAGAAAGAAATTCTAGTTGCAGAACCGTATCTCAATAATCCTGTGGCATCTGCCCTGTGGTCACATAGTGACTTTACTTCTTGTCTTTCGCTTTTATTACTCACAGGACTGAAAAGCTGAGTTGTTCTTTTAAATCCTTCCCAGAATCAGCTCAACTTTTGCTGCTTCTCACTATATCCCTGTTTTTCTTGGTTTTCTGATGCATAAGTTTGGTTTTGTGATCAGTCCTTACTTACGCTGTCTCCTTTTCTGCTAATACCCCAATGCATTCAATTAAGTTTGGAGTAATACTGTTTTATTTGGGGTTTAGTCATGGCTAGTGATTGCACTGAAAATGAGAAAGGTCTTTTGCAGTTAAAAATTAAAATCAACAAGCCTGACCTAAGCACTCCTTGCCACTTTGCTCCAGGTGTTGCCTCCCCACCTTTTCCAAGCACCTTCCAGCTGTCCCCACTGATGTGGGACTTGTTTTGCTGCTTGCTGCCATCTGAATTGTTTTGGAACTGGAATGTGACGGCATAGGAAACATATCTTGTGGCTTTATCTTCTCTTGCAGGATGCTTTCCAAGACTTTTACACCACCCCTCCTCTCCCTGAGGCTATCCAGGAGTCTTCTGTTGCAAATTATTCCCCCTCCTCTTGTTGGGGAGATAATAGCAGAGTTTGCAATTTGCAGAAATTATGTGGCAAGCCTCTGACATCCTCCATCCACTTTGTTCTGCTAATCAGTTTACTTTATCAAACTTCATCCTTCTGGCACTGGGATTCTTGATTACAAAGTGGCTGTTGTTTAAACTTCCATTTACTGCAGATTAAATTAACTTGTGATCATTTGACCCTGAGTTAGTATTTATATCATTCCGAATTCTATGTGAAGTACTTACGGTAACTGAATGTAATGCAAGACCATCTCTTGTTAGTTGGGGGAGTGTTTGTGGAGGAAGCCTGTTGGATATTCCTGGATGTACTAGCCAGACCTTGCTGTCAGGATTAGCATTTATTCTTCATTTATACTTTGGGGAATTTATTCTCCCATAATAACACGCTTCCTGGTGTTACTATACTAGAAAGTGTCTCTCCCCATCTCACATGAATCAGGATCAGGCTTGAAGGCAGGGCTACCCAAGCAGAGTATTGTCATATTTCCCCAAAGATGACACCAGCTGCTGTCACTGCTTCCCTCTCTAAATTTAAGCAAACACTGTTTCTGTATATATTTTGGGGGGAGAGGGTTTGGTTCCTTTGGGATGGCTTCTGCCTAATGATCTTTTGAAGTGTAACTTCAAAGTGTGGGCTTGTTTCCTAAACACTGTTGTGAGGCTTATTCAGAGGGAAGGATAATCTAGTGGCTTGTTTACTTTTGATATGATCTTGGAGCTCTTCCAGTTGCTCAGTAGCTGGGGTCCATCTGCAATGGCAGCATCCGTGCTGTAGCACTGCTGAATGCATGAACCCTAATAGTGCTGCAGCAAACAGCAGACCTCAGAATGAAGGAAAAAGAGGTATTTTTAAGGCCGCTTAACTCCAGGCTTGCCAGAGGGAGTTATCCTTTGTGTGTGTCTCATATCTTACTAGCACAAGTGTTGGCCTCCTGGATTGCCCAGCTGAGCTCCTCTGCTGTAATGGTCCGTACATGCAGTGCTGGCTTAAGTGGGGATCTGCCATTAGTAATTTTGATGGAATCTTCTTAGGAGAGGCTACTCTGGTCCAGGATCAGTGGAGGTGCTCCTATGGGCATGGTAAACCCTGCAGCTGTGTGGCTGAGGCAGGTGAGGGCAGGTGTCTGCATCCTCATTGTGCCCTTGTAGCGTTGGTGTGTGGATCCTCTTGGAGCACAGCAGGCGGGTGGGTTCTCAGGACGACTATAAAAGTTAATACAGTAAGACTGCCAGCTGTTGCCTTTTTGGGGGAGTATCGGGCAAGATCTGTCACAGGCGTGCATTGGGAAGAGAGGTAGGCTGGGACTGGTGTGGTGACCCTGGCTTTCCTTTTGGCCCGGGGTTTATGTTTTCAGCTACCAAGAAGAATCAGTAAGTGGGTTCATCACACAGTGCGCAGCACCAGTGCACACACCAAGTCAAGGTATTACTTATTTCTTTATTCCAGTCTGTGCAAAGTAGGGAGCTAGGTGGTAGCACACAAATGCCTAGCTCCCTGGTTGTCAAACTTTACAATGTTTATACAGTTTAGTGTACTACTAAGACATCACCTTCCTTGGTTACAAGTTACCCAGCTCCTTCATTACTTAGTACTCTGATTCCCATTTGTCGAATAATTCTCTTGCTTCTCATGTTAATTAGTTGGCATGCTGACTCAGCTTCTTTTAGGACTGGGGGATTTCTTGAATCAGTTGACTCGATCCTCCCCCTTCTGGAATGACCTTTCCCCTAGTTGTGCTGAGCTCCTTGCCTATTTTAAGTTTCCTATCAGCCCATCCATCCGTAGAGGTGCTTCTTTTGTGAAGTTCCTTTTCTGAACAAAAGGATTTGCCAGCACTGGTCATACAAAGTGCTTGTAACCTGAATTGACCGTTCACAACACCACATTTAGTTCCATCAACCACCCAATGTCACTTTGGCTCCATGTGCATCCTCTGCTTCTTCCTCTCTTTCCCCCTGGAGCATCTGCCCAGCTCCCAGACAAGCACTTCCCAGGCAACACCTGTGTCTTTATGATTTTAATGAGCTTAATCTCCTGCGTGTTTCTGTTGCTGTTTTCAGTATCTTTGCTGGTGCTGTCATTATTTTCTGGTACTTAGTGGAGTATGAGAAGCAATTGTACAGGATTACTAAGATCTCCTAGCTGAATATTCTTTTTCTTTTTGTTTTATACTAGGGACTAACTGGTATTTATGCTACTTATTGCTACCCCGAGGTCTTATCAGATACTTTTACTTTAGTTCTTCACATGTACCTGTGGGGGAATTGGCTTTCACAGATACAGGGCTGGCATTTTGCTGAACCACATCTTCCTTTATTCTTTCTTGGTTGTTTTAGTCTCTGAAGGCTTCTTTTATAGATCTTGTTTACTTGTCACTAACATCTAGTTGTGAGGTCATTCTGGCTTGTGAATTCCTGCATTGTATTCCTCTGTGACTCTTCCACATTGCTACTGAAAGAGACAAAACAAGGACACACCGTGGCCTGGTGTTTGCCTCCATCTGCACTGCTTTGCATGTGTGTTGGAAGCAACGCTGTGGCTGTAACTTGGCTCTTTCTTTGTGTGTCCCCCAGGTGCATCCATTGTGGAGTTGTCTTCATGACCCTTGCCATGCTGAAAGTGCACATCCACGAGAAACACTGCGAAGTCTTCCACAAGTGTTCTTTTTGCCCAATGGCCTTCAAGTCGGCCGACAGCACCACGGCTCACATGACCAGCCAGCACCCAGCAGAGCCTCATAAAACTACTCAGTAAGTATTTGGGGTTTATCTCTTCTGATTTGCTGTGTAGCTCCAGGATTCCCCCTTTCCCTCCCATTTTTTTTCTACTTTTGGTTTCTGTCTTCATATGAGAAGATCTGCTGCTTTGGCTGGCTGGCAGGGATCTGTTCCTGCCTATGGTGTGCTCTCCTTGGTATGAATGCAGTCTCCTGGGTAGCAGGAGAGGATCTGGGCAGGGAAGAGCTGAACATCTGTAAAAGGAACTTAATTATTGCCTCTTTGTCTGGCAGGACTCACAGTGGCACCTCTTGGTAGATGGCTCCAGGGCAACAGCTGCATCTGGCACCTGAAAGGAAGAGCAGAGTTACGCTATGCAGTGTTGCCCTGAAGAATCACTAGAGAGAAACCACCTTTTTTTTCAACTCTGTAGCTTTCCCCTCCAAGGCTTGAGCTAGTGCCAGAAATGTGTGCTTTAAGGGAGGAACTACGGAAAGGTGGGATTGAAAGTAATGTGTAGCTAGCTAGTATACTTTGGGTTTGCTCCCATCTGCGCTTACTGACACACACACTTAGGTAGTTATACATATACATAGAAGTAAACTTATTTTTAGAAAGCTGTGGTATGTGCCTCAGGCATTTTGTTGTTCTTCCCAGTTGAGGTAATGGTTCAGTTGTCTGCGTGGGTGTGTGTTGACAATGCACTGAGCGTACAGCCCTCCTCCGAAGCCCATCCCATTCTGAAGTGGCTGAGATAACTTCTTCCACTGTTTTCTTAAGATAGCTAATGTAAAGAAACTGAATTTACTTTTTTTAATTGATCCAGGGTGATCTACAAATGCTCTTGCGAGACGGTCTTTAACAAGAAGAAGATGCTCCAAGAACATTTCCAGCAGAACAGCAAGTTGTTAGTGGGAGTGTTTAAGTGCCCACAGTGTCAGCTGGTGTATATGCAGAAGCAGCAGTTAATGCAGCACGTCAAGGTAGGTAACTCTCACCGCTTACTGGTACGGGGTCCTATTTTTTTGAGTTCACCAAGAGTTTACATCAGCTGTGTGAGGAAATTGGTTGAAGGAGTGGAAGTTTCTTGAGTAGTGTATTAGTGGAAAAATAGACTACAATGATTTACAGTATTATCTGGAAACATCGACGGAGCATTTTGTGTTAGTTGGTAATAACGCAGGCAGTTACTTTCATCTATATGAATTTAACTTTATGACAAAGGCTTGTTATCTATGGGTAAACTTTTTGATTTACAATTATTTTATATTAAACCCAAGGAAGTGATAAAACTGGGGTGGGAGCTTTATCTCTGGTTCAGAGACAGGGAGAAGTATTCTCTGCCCACAGTTACTTTATTTACATAGTGAAAGCTGAATCTCCCTCTTTTGGGTGCTTATCTAGAGAGTTTTGGCCCCTTTGCAGCTGCCTCAGAGAGTGGCTGCATGGCATTTAATGCCCTGCTTCCCTGGCTGCTCCACTTGCCGCACCAGATTGCAAGAGGGGAGGGACAGAGGCAGAAGTGATTGCCCTGGAGGTACCAGCCTTTGGGCAGTGGGACCCTGGCCTTATGTGCATCCATGCTGGCACCACTCAGGCTGCTCCACAGGGTAGTCTGAAATGGACAGTTGTGTGCAGCCCCAAAACTTGGTGGAAATGATGGTCTTGGAGAGTGCTTCAAACCTGCCCTCCCTCAGTGATGGCTGCAGCAAACACTGCAATAATCGCACTGTAATTCATTGCTCTTTTATATATATATGAAAAGCCAGTTATTGTACATTTGGTGGTGGTTTCTAATGGGATGCATGTGAGGACTTGCAGATCTGATTATCCCATAAATGTGTGAGTACCGCATTTTTCTGTTGCCTTAGTATGTTTCTATGTACAGCATCTATACAACACTGTCGTGGAAATCCTCTCGGAAGATGTCTTAGTGGCATTCTGAAGAAAAAGCTTGCAAAGTCTTAATTTCCCTTCGTTTAGAAAGAAAAAGTGACTTTTTTTTAATCAGTGACTATTTTGTTTAAACTTAACATTTTAAAAAGCAAGACGTTTCATTAGCTCACTCCAAAAAGCAAAACCCGTTCAAGACTACTACTTTGTTCTCTCCCCCATGCCTTTAACTTGCAAATCTAGATATGCTTTGCATGCAGTAATGAATTAAAATTTGAAGGCCTCCTGTGAAGCTGATGATTGCTGATCTTCCTGTATTATAGCTAGGAAAATAGAGTTGAGGTTAAGGCTGGGACCTTCAAAGAGGCATTCAGCCCTAATGCAAAAAGACGAAAAGACAAGACAGGCTTGAGTTGAAGTGCACAGTTTGTTGCAGCTTATTTGCAAATCCCACCCCCAGGGACTGCCTGCAGCAGTTTGTACATCAGCACCCTGACATCTCCAGTACAAAACTTTTGTCATTTAACAGTCTGTATTTGACCATCGAAAAGTCTTTGAGATGGTAATTGAAGAAGGCTTTTTTGGATGTAGCAGGGTAGTAATTGCACTAACCCATCTCCTTTTCTATCAGATCCTGCTCCTTTATGTAATACAAAGTTCATAGGAGGTGCTGTCTAATGTGTGCCTATGTGGAAAATAAAGAAACCATGTGTCTTCTCATCTTCCCTGGCTTTCTGTTGTTAAAGCATAGGAGTAGGAGTTAGAAGGTCTGGTTCCTGTTACTGATTTTGCAGAGAAGTCAGTTCGTTTTTCTGTGCTCCTTGCCTGCCACCAGTGGTGTAATAACAGGAGAAATGGAGTAATGGGTAATAATGTACTCTTTGCTCAGAAGACACTTGAGATTTCCAGATGGGGAGAAAGGTGAACTGTTCATGTTACCCTAAATAGCTGGGAATGCTGTGGAGCAGCTGTCATTGCTCTGCCATTGTATGAAAGAGCATCTGCGGACATCAGCTGGATCAGGTGCAAAGCACACAGGCTCTTGGATGAGACCTAGTGTTTTCAAGTTTGTTTGGTGTCTAAACCACAGAAAGACCTCCAAAGGCCTGGAAGTTTTCATGTGTTGAAACTTTACTCATTAATTACTATGCACAATTAAAACTCTAAATTATCCTTTTGTGTGGATGAACTATTGTTGTTCCTAGGGGAGTTTCTTGAGGGTTTTTTGGTATGTTGCTATTTTACTTGCTTTTGCTTTCCCACAGCTCTTCATTTCTAGATTATGTTCCTTGTGTTCAGTTTTCTTTGTTAAAATAACTTTTTGCGAGACTTTGGATTTTGGCCTGTTGAACAACCAAAGAACCTGGAGATGTATTCCTTATAGGGCTGGTTTCTGGCTTTATGCTTGCTTTTATTTGTCAGGAACAAAGTGAGCCGTGAAAATGTTAATAGCAATAGACTGTGTGGAATTGAAGAAAGTAGAGTTGGAGAAACTGAGAGGTTGTGTCTTCCCATCCCTAGAGCAAAGATGAAGCAGCTTTAGAGCCCCCAAGATAACAGCAAACATTTCATTCAGAGCTTTACCAAAGCTCAGTGGTTTTAGAGCCTTAGGCTCTTGAAATAATGACAATTATCATTGCTCTTCTATTACATCGTCCCTGTTCAACCAGAGTTCTCAGAGCTCATCCAAACTGTTAAACAGGCAGCACCAAGGAGCTGCTGTTGTCATGCAGGAAACATAAATAGGAGCTTCATATTTCTTGGGAAAAATCCCTTGCTGGGGAAAACACTGCAGCCAGCTTCAAGGCAAAGTGGGAGGATATGGAGGAGCAAGACATCAGCACATTGTTTCAGGGTGTGGGGGGCTTACCTTATTTATTTAAATAATGAATGTTATTTATTTGTAAATAAAGGTGTGTAATATGAATTACATATAAATGTCGTGAGTGATTCCATTATTGTTGTTATCCAGGGTGTTCATGGAGTCCCCCAAAATCCCGAGGAGCTCTCAAACTTTCGACAGAAATCTGAGAAGGCATCAAGGAGCCAGTTTCATACCCTACCAAAGGAGCTATCAGTAGCCAATGGGACTTCTCGCTCCCCTCTGCCAAGGAAGGACATGAGGGTGGAAGGACACAATCCCGAATCCAAGTCCAGACTGAGAAGAACAGGTTGGACTTGCAAGGAGTGTTCACAGTGGATCCCCGATCGGGAAACCTATGTGTCCCACATGAAGAGAAGTCATGGATGGGTAAGGACTCAGAGGAAACACTTCAGCTAGATAATAACATTAATATTCAGGGGAAAAAGAAACCAAGGATCTGTTTGCCAGCTCACTAAGGAGTAAGTTCAGGGCCAGAACAAAAAAAAATAAATATGTAGCCTGTTGTAAGCACATTTTCTGTCCTTGATACTCTACAGCCTGCATATCTCATCCTCTTTGCTGTTCCTTCTCCCACTGCATCTAATGTCAGGCTTCTGGCTTCCTCTTTGTCTCATCTGGGTTAGTGGATGGAAAGTCATGTCTTCTCCAATTACTGGTTCAACAGCCCAATCTAGACTATCTACACTCAGTGTTACAGAAGGACGTACAGTTCCTCTAAATGATGTATTGTTTGGTAGATATCACTACATCTAACTGGGGAAGAGTAACAGATTCATGCAGTGTGCAGAGCTATCATTGTAAGAACTAAATCTCAGTTTTGTTGGTTTCATCCAGCTGAAGCATGTTGCTTTGACCTACTTCTGTCAAGCCAATCCTTGCTTGCTGACAGAACATAGGCCAAGATGTTGCATACAGCCAGATTTCTTAGTACTTTGGCGTCAGGACTTCTTGTTTGATATACTGAGTCACCCTTCCTGAGTCCCATGAGCAGAGGCTGTGGAAATGTGGATCATGGTCTTTGATTCCTCCTGGCTTGACTTGGGTAGTGCCACTTGTCCCGCTTGATATGTATCAAGAAAAGAAGATGGGGGCAGGGTGAGAATGCTGGATTTTCCCATTTGAATTCTATAAAGTAGGAAATGTGCTAAATACTTAAGTTCAATACATACATATATTCATTAAACAAGTCTTAAGAAGATTTTAAATGGAATGCATACAGGTTATACAGACTGTAGGAAAAGGAGGAGGCTAGTTACAGGGCAGAGTTGCGTAGGGGGACAGGGATATCACACATGGATAACAAGCAGGACTGTGTGATGCTTTTTACATCTTGCCCTTTTATTGTGCTGAATTATGAGGAAAGAGAAGGGTAAGTGGACTTGCACTTCACTCTAGGGTCCTGCTTTCTTCTGGGGCAGAAGGGACCTTCCACTGAATTAATTCTGCAGATAAACCTGCAGTGAAATGAGCCCACAGGAGAAGCAGCTAATGCAATTCCTATTAAAAAAAAACAAAAACAAACCAACAAACAAAATCAGGCATATGCTTCAACTAGTCCTGGCTTTTGTAAGACTGGTGCTGATATTGCCAACTGTTGGCCTGAGTATAAGTGGGACCCCAAAATCTCATTGATCTTTTTCAGTGGAAGAGGGATTTTTTGCACCTGAGAGGTAAGGTCCAGATGAAGAGCATGGGAATATTAGAATCCAGTCAATGCCTTCCACCTCGCTGTTATTAAAAGATATTTCTGTTCTTCTGCTAGTCTATGAAGAGATATCCCTGTCGACAGTGTGAACGCTCATTTAATGCCTCCAACAGTCTGCGCAGACACATCCGCAATAATCACGACACAGCAAAGAAAGTTTATACTTGCTGGTACGTACTGAATGCTGCTTTTCAAATTTGTTTTCAACAACAAGCTAATCCTTCAAGTTTGGAAGCCCTTTGTAATAGATCATGTCTGCTCTTGTCTACCCGAGGCTCTAAGTTACTGAGGGAGAATGAGAAGAAGAATATGTTAAACATGAGAGACTTGGTGGCTAAAATAAGTCCTTGCTTTTGACTGCACAGTGCCCTTTGGAAATATAGGTTAGGGTTTGATTTGAGATTGGCAGGTGCAAAATGAGAACGATATTGTGCACCTGTGTGGAACAGCCAATAAAACATTGAGCCAATCTTTGTTGCTTCATGGATGCTGTAGTCATGCATCACTCTTGTGCCTCCCCCATGAAAAAATGGTACAAAAAGTGTGTAAAATCCTAATGAACTAGGGCAGTAGATCTTGCCACCCCTTTACACAGGCAGAACTGACTGCACAAGCTGCAGGGCAATGCAGAATTAAGCCTGCTGCATTTGCTTGGGAAGATGCACCTTGGAAAATGGATCTGGAGACTTCAGACAAGACAAGCTATATAAATCAGCAGTGAATGAATATCATTGCTGGTGAACATATTTTAACTGCAAGTACCATCTCAGTTCAGGACAAAGCCCAGTGCTTACAAAACTGCATCTGCAACTGCTGTGTTCTCATCTGCCGTTGCAGAATAATTCTTATGCCAAGCAACTGTCTTGACTTGCCTCCTGTCTCATTCTGAGACATCCTTCTGAAACAGAATTAATGCATATCTGTGTTGGAATGAAAATTTGCAGTGATGTAGGTTGGGAAATTTTTTTTTATTTAACTGAAATTTTTGTTTAATGCAGGTGTTTCTGAAGAGTGTGGTGTTACTTTACTGCACTTAAGTTACTAAAAGCCTGTCTTGAAGAATACATCCCTCATGTACTTTATTTCTTTGGACTGCTTAATGAGCTGCAGTAGCTTTTAGTAAATGGATAAAGTATTGGCATCGTCACTGGGGCCTGATAGGAATACATTCCTGATGCATTTTTCGGCGAGGACTTCTAAACTTTCCATTTCTTGTAACTGTGATCTGACTTGGAACCTCTGGAGAAGATGAAATGTTGACTCCCAGTATTTTTCATTCAGCTTTAAGTTTGTGGGTGATGGTCTTTGGAGTTACATTCGCCTGATCTATTATCTATATATATATATATAAATATATATATATAAATCTATTCACTCTGGATTAAGTGTTTTCAAAGTGGAGTGTATCAGAATTGAAATGAACATAAAGCCTAGCTGGGAAGGAGATTTGTATAGAAATACCTAATAATTTGGGGGTGCCAGCCTACTGTGTGCATTAGCTCGTACAGGCCCTGGAGTCCAGTTTTTCTGTCACTTTTCAGAGTGACACACAGTTGTGGGCCCACAGCTTCACTCAAGGGTCCACAGTCATTCCATGTTTACAGCAGAGAAGACACAGCTAGAAATTCAAGTAAATTCTGGTTGTGTTTAATTCTAAGGCTTGTAGTTGGTCCTCAAAATCTATTGGTGAAGTCTTAATTGAACAGTGGTTGTGCTCTCTTTAATCATTGTAGTGGGACACGGACACACACACACACACATATAACTCTTCAAATGAAACCTCTTCCTTTAAATACTTGTCCCAGCATCTCCCAACACCTGCTCTTTGGATCCCGTGTCTCCTGTTCAGTCTCTCCTTTGATCCCTGACAGTTTGTCCAGAGCACTGTTCTAAAAATCTCCTCAGTGACTGTTGTTTGCAAATTAGAATTTTTTTGAATTCCTCCTCAGCTCCTTTCTGCAGTCAGTAAGAGAACACATCTCTGCTTCTCCTTTTCTTTTCCCTTGGTTAATGGTGTCTGTTTTCCTTCTTCCCACCAGGCAGTTTGCATCAGTCTCACCTGTTATTCCCTTCAGGGGTTTTGACACCTTAACTTCATATCATCCTCCTCTCCTGGATTCCATGTGAGGCATGAGTAAAATTTGTCATTGATCCAACAACTGAGTATTTTTGTGACTCCTGCATGCTGTCTTTTAGGTGACCTCCCTCTGGCTCTGAACATTTGAGGCTGTGATTTCCCTTTTCCCCCTGCCCTGCTTAGGTCTCTGCCTCTTGTTAGATCTGTAGGGAGAAACCTGTGATGGAGGACTTATATGAACACCCTCCTGCCAAGCTTGTCACTGGTGTAATTCAGGTTAGAAAAACATCTTTCCCTGCTTACATGAAAAGAATTCAAAATTAGGAAAAATTGCAAAATATTCTGATGTTTTATGTATTTTCTTTCATAATTTACTTGGTTATTGTTATGAGAACTTGCTCTTAGTTTCCAAGTTTTAAGTACAAACTGCCTGGAACACTTGATTTTCAACATGTATATTTTTGATAAATACTACTTAACCTTTCATCTTTCTTCCATAAGGGAGAAAAAAGCCATCATTATTAAATGTTAATTTATCATCTAAGCTGTTAAAAAAACAGAAGCATTCAATGAGCATGTCTGCATTTTCACATCATTCCTGACTGTTGTTTAATTTCCATCTAGTTACTGGAAGATGAGTAGGAATCTTCTTTTCTCCTTTCAAAAGATGTCTTTGTTGCCCAGAGACACTTCATCTCCTCTCTGTTGCTTTTCATCCCTTGCTGCTTACATTTCAACTGCAATTTGTGCATTTCAGAAAAGTCGGGTGTTACTTGCCTCATTGCTTGGGTCAGTGCGAGCTGGTAGACCTTTCCCATGTCACACAGGCAGGCAGCAGAAGAGTACAAAGTCAGTCTCAGGTTTCCCAGTTGCTAACAGAGACCTCTGTGTACTTCACCATGCTGCAGAGATGTGGTTTATGTGTCTGCAAGGCCTGGCATTTATTTCCAGTAGACCTCAGTCATCCAGGAGTGAAGGTTGTTTAACAGATGGCATATCCCTTTCACATCTCCTTTTGAAATGTCAACCATGCTTTCTGGCAGCTCTTGAATCCTACTAAGTTTTAACGTGAATAGTTACAGATAAATGATGGTGTACATGAGTGCTTCTTCCTGGGTTATCGCAAGTAAAGTTGGAAGTTCAGCAGTTTTGTAAGAATTTTAAATGTGTTATCATACGCATGGTCTTGTGGATGTGATGCTGCACTGGTGCTTGGGAACACTGGGTGCAGAACCTGGTTCTGCTGCAGGCCTCCTTGGTGTTACACAAGTCATGAGGTCCCTCTGCACGGAGGTCTCTCATTTGAGTCACTCCTCTCCCACATGTTTTCTGTCTTGATTATTTATCTTGTACTTGTGTAGCATGTATCACAGTGGGCCTGATCTTCACTAGTCCCTGTATTTATTTAGTACTTTCCCATTCATGCTTACTGTGGAAAATTCTAAACTGTGCTAGATTTCTCTCAAGGGTAATGTTTTATTATTAAAATGATGATTTGCTGCATATTTTGGTAATTTAATAGTACATTACTCATCAGCATCTGTCTCCAATGACACCTGTTGGTGTGGCACATAACAAAGAGCTCTTTGGATAGAAATTAACTGCTTGACATTTCCTTTAATAAATTTTCTTCCTTTTTGTATTCTCAAGGTACTGCACAGATGAAAATCAGACATTTCCTCAGCCATTCATGCTGGAGAGTCACATCAGCCTCATGCACGGCATCAAAAACCCAGACTTATCCCAGATGGCCAAAGCAAAAGCTCCAGAGAGAGATACAGCCGAAGTAACTGATATATTTTCATTGAAAAATAAATGTACCTGGCGAGTAGGTGTTCACTTGGGGTGTTTTGTCGAGCCGCAGCCTTGCAGCCAGCAGTCAGGCCCTCTCATCCATACGGCATATTTCCTTCCCCTCCTCTGAACTCCATCCAGTTCTGGCATCTCTCTGGCAGTGTCAGGATCAGAACTGAAAGTGCAGCTGAGCTGCAGCAGCACCAGGGCAATGTATCTTGCATTTTTCAATATATCCTTGAACATGTGGCCCTGTGTTTTTATCTTGGACTGGCCCTTTTTCAGTCTGCTTTGTAACCAGGTCTTATTTAGGTTTGTTATTACTGTCATTTTCCCCTGCTGCTGTGTTCGCCAGCCTGGTACATTTTTCGTCTTTCTCCCTTGTTTTTTCTGCTAGTTACAAAAGACTTCTGTTACGATAACTGCATTCCTCCTAAGTAGGACTGTGTAATTTTTTTTTTTTTTTTCAGCAAATGTAACTGTTCAACTCATTTTATTTTGGGCCAGTTTGGAGCAGAGGGTTGGCTGATTGGCCTTCTTTGCTCCGTTTACTTTGAAAAAATAGACGTACGTTTTCCATATGACTGCAATTTATTGTTCGTCTGTACCCTAGCATTGAGGGATCGCAGCCAAGACTGATTCCCCTTTGTATTTATGCCACAAGGAAACCTGAGGTAACTCAAGATTTCACTTTCATGAGCTGGTGGCTGCTTCCCCCAAGCACAGCCAACATACCAGGGCGCCTGGCTAAACAGGGGTGGGTGGTGGCTTCACGTGGCTCCAGCTGCTCTGCAAATACAAGCCTATAAGCTGTATCCTAAACAAAGACTGCTCAGTGCTGCTGGATGAGGAGATAACAAAATCACATGATGGGACATATGCAAGTGAGCCATCCTCATGGGAGGAGAAGCGTGCCATGGGATTATAAAACAGAAGGGATGAGTTAATGAGAGATGCTATGAAAAAAAGCCTGAGTGGAGGGGAAAATGTTCAGAGTTAAATCTGAGAAGCATTGTCTGGGCTAAGGACCATCCCCGTGTACCTCAGCTGTCCCTGTCCCTGCTCTGTGGGCTCCTCCTTCCCACAACAAGTTCACGTTTTCTCTCCCGATCGAGTTTCTGCCCAGGCAGCCCCTCTCAGATCTCCCACCCCATGTCACAGGACAGCAGTTGAGATCCTTCATGTTGGGGTGAGGCATTTGGATACTGGTAGGAAAGGCAATGCAACAGGAGTCCCTAGGCATGGCTTCGTGTAGTTTGTATCCAAATACCAATGTGTATTCACCCTCGGGTGTCTTCAGATACGCCCTTTTCTTCCGTTGGCTCAAACAATGAAGTAACTTTAATCTTATTTTTTTAAGGCAAAATCTCCGAAGAGGATGGCAATGGATGATTTGGGTCAAGCAGAGACCACTGCGGGTTCAGATGTGCCACCAGCCAAAAAACTGAAAACGCATTGGAAATGCGCTAAATGTGGCTTTGCGACAGACATCAGTACTGAGTTTCAGGAACACATACCTCGGCACAAGACAGACAGCTCCACCTACCAGTGCTTGTTCTGTGGCTTATGCTACACCTCTCACATCTCTCTGAACAGACACCTCTTCATTGTTCATAAAGTAAAGGATGAAGAGGAGGAGGAGGAAGAGGAGGAGGAGGAAGAAGATGAAAGACAGAAGTTACAAAGGGAGATGAGTGAGAATGGACACGAGAGCTATAATGGTGAGATGAACACTATGGTGGAAGAAGAAAACCTGAAATGCAGAGAGTGTAGAAGTGACTCAGCTCTTTGTGAACACAGTCAGGCTTGTGGAGTGGAGGGTCCTAACAGCACCTCGCAGAACAATCATTCAAAGTCTCTGAAGACTTAAAAACAAAAACCCCCTTTTGATTGGTCGGGGGTTTTTGTTGGTTTTTTTTTACTCAAAATACAGGGTGGGGATGGGGTGAATCTTTGAAATATTCTGTTGATTTTTTGGGATGGACATTGCTTTCCGTTAACTTCTATTTGTAAGGGAAATTTAAAAACAAACAAACAAAAAACCAAACCCTGCCATTGCATCCTAAGCACTAACTCTCTGCCAGACCAGAGAGATGAAAAGGGAAAGCAGGGCGAGAATCCTCGCTGGAGCTTGTCCAACTCCTGAGGATCTAGGAGCACTTTCTGCAGCTGCAGTTTCCTTAAGATGAGCTCTTTTCTTTCGAGTGTGCACTGCCTCAGCCTCTGCCCGGAGCCCCAGCCTTGCCTTCCCTATCTTGCTTTCTTTCTTCTTCTATTTATGGCTTCTTTTTTCTCTTCCCATCCTGCTTTTGTTTTACTCATTTTAACTCACAACACTGTCTCAGCAAAACACAGCTTGCCAGGACCATGCTGGCTGATCTGGGATCTGGTGTGTACACGGGATGGGTTCAAGTTGTAAGTTGTGCTGGTATTTCTTTAATTGCCCAAATAACAACCGTATTTTCCAAAACACAATGTAATGAAATGTCTTGGACCTGAATCATCCTGAAGGAGAATTTTGTAGCCCCTGTCCTCTTGGGTGAGCACAGCTCAAAGCCACGTGTTTTGTTAAGGAGGGTCTGTGCCCCCTTGGGGATGTGTTGGCCATGCGTCAGTGGAGCTCTGCTGCCGTTCCAGGGGTGGGTGCAGCTGGGCCCGGTGCCCGGTGGCTTATCCTGGCGGGGAGCTTGGGCAGAGCTGGGAGGCAGGTTGGCACCGTTCCCAGAAGGGGAAAACATTCCCTGCCCGTGGCATCACCTGGAGGGAAGCTGCCGCAGCACTCCTGACAGCGTTGGTTCCGTGGGGGGCTCCCTCGCCATCCTGTTGTGAGCTGCCAGGGCAGGGGGGGAGCGTGGCCTGCGCCGGCTGCAGCGGGAACCAGCATCCTGCGGCACGGCGAGGGCTGGCGCCCGGCGGGGCTCAGCGGGGCCTGTCACATGGGAGACGTTTCTTTCCGTGCAGTCATATTGACTCTTTTTGCTCACTCATTGTGACTCATGTCACACACACATGCTTCATGTAATATAATTATCTTCTTACCATTCTTTTTTTTATTATGTTGAGCCAGCACCCTGCTCGTTGTTTACTATGACAGTGTTTAAATAATTTAAGAACTATTTATCTTATCGCATTCGGATCGCTCACCTTCTTGTCTCGACGTGTTTTGATACAGACAGTTTGGACTCTTTGTATTTTTTGATACGGTGTACGTTAGCCTAGGGGATGTTTTACCAGGTAGCCTACGTAGAGTTAAGGATAGCAGGGGGCGCTCCCGAGCCATCACGTATCTATTTAACCCGCAGCGGCGTCTGTGCCTTGCTACGATGTTTACTTCAAAGTATTGCAAATAAAAGCATCCAAGGGTGCCTGCCTGGGCGTCGTTCTTGGCTCGGGCCGCCGCCGCGCCTCGGCCGCCTGCTTGCGGGCGGGGCCAGAAGCGGCGGTGACGCGGCCGGAAGCGGAAGCGGGGCCGGAAGCGGAAGCGGGGCCGGGCGGGCGGTGGTGCCGCCGCGGTCGGGGCCGGCGAGGCTTTCGCTGGACTTTCGGGACGATGTGCGGCGCAGGAACCAGCGGCAGGTGCCGAGCCGGGGCGGGGGGC
>JAVJGJ010000060.1:237272-255171 GCA_035590215.1 Microhierax caerulescens
ACTTCGGCATGATCGTCTCGTCCGCCCTCATGATCTGGAAGGGGCTGATGGTGGTGACGGGCAGCGAGAGCCCCATCGTGGTGGTGCTGAGGCAAGTCCCGTGGCGGGGGGACCGGTTCAGCCGTCGCGCAGCGGGGTGGGGGCGAGACCCGCGGGCCGCGGGCAGGGGCCGGAGAGCGGCGGGCGCCGCCCTGGCGTGGCGGTGCGGGCTCGCCGGGCCCACCCGGAGGAAGTTTTCCAGAGGATGGGGCAGCTGGAGGCTCCTACCCCGTCCCCGGCGGGCGAGAGGCTCTGAGAATTCCTGCTCTCGGGTCAGGCAGAGGAACGGCGAGGGAGGAGGAAGTAGGTGAGCGAGGCTGGGAGCATCATGTAGAAATAGCATCTCACCCTTCCACTTCTGCCAGCTGGATAGAGAGGTAGTCCTGAGAAAGGGGAAAGAGGAGGAAGGACTTCAAAGAAATACGGTAAGAGTGGAACCCACGTGTTTCTGGATTGTACCAAACCTGGAGAAATGCTGAGTGGTGTGAGCAAGAGAGACTTGAAAAAGGCAGGCCTTGAAGCAGGGGGTGGTGAACCCGTTGCTTGAGGGGGGATCATTCCTGTATAAAAGCAATGCTTATGGCAGAGCTTGCCTTCGCATCAAGGCAAATGGTACTTCCCGTAGTAGAAGTTGTGGCAGCGGAACGGCACAGTGCACCGGTACCTCCTGCCGTGCCTGTCTGCGTCTCTTGTTGCTGCTACATGAATGGTTGATGTGGAGAGTCTCAGTTGGTGAAAAGGAAGTTGAAATCTTTGAGATGCCAGGTAATAAATTCATTTAGTGGAAAGGAGTTGGTGGGGTTTTTGAATGGGAACTGGCTTGCCAAAATGCCCAGCGAGCTTTATTATGTGTTACATTGCATCCTTAAAAGTATCTGCTAACTCTTCTTTTGCAGCTGCTTGTTTTTTTTCTGGGCCTTCTAGTGAGCTGTAACATGGCCAGGTAAAGGGGAGCCTTAACTGTAGTCCTTTCTATAAGAGTTATTGCTCTTAGGTGTTGCATGTTGCCCTCACAGAAGTGCTGTTTGGTAGGTACCACCAGCGCTACTCCCACCCTCCTGCTGCCTGCGACAGGTTCCTTGGGCAGCCATCGGATGCTGGTGTGGATATTGCACAGGGCCTGTTCTGTGGCCATGTCAGCCTTTGTGTGTGTTTCTACGTTGGTGTTAATTACTGCATGCCCTTTAACTAAACTCCCTTCTGATGGGTCTGTGAAACAGGGGAGATGTTTCATGCTGCTCCACCCAGTAAGACAGGCCATTAGGTCACATCCCTTCTTCAGTGATGTGATCTTCAGTTCTTAATAGCAGCTTCTGAGCTGTCTCAAGATAAAGCACAAATATATGCAGTACTTAAAGTTCATCATTTTGTTTTGTACTGCATTATTTATTTGGACTGAAAAAGGTTAAGTATTTTGTAACAATTGCCATTTACAAGACAGGAGGACAATAACTTGAATAGTGTTGCCTGAAATGAGATTAAGTGATGAATCACAATAACAAATCTTTAGCTCGCCTGTCTATCTGTTCCAGATGGGAATACAAGAGCCCGTATATTTTCAGTGCTTTGTTCATAAGGATGATCTCTCTACCTGCAAAAAATAAAAATAAATGAAATTTAAAAAGCTTCCCACCACTGCAGTGCTGCCATTTAGCCTTATCAAATAAAGAGCTCAGAAGTCAAAAAGATACTTAATAACAACAGCTTTGTTAAGAAGAAAGCAGAAGGCTTTTCCTGTTTGGTGTGCTTTTAACACTGGCTGCTGGCAGTGCTCTTTTCCCCACAAGTCGATATTGCTGGTAGTGTGGTGATTGAAAATCCGATTGTAATAGAGGTTAGACATCTGCCTGGTCTCCAAGGTGGTTTCCTTAGGAGCTCTTCATTGAGGTTCTTGTGAAATTTTTCTTAAAGGACTGTAAACTCCAAAACCTAATTCTGATATTGTTCAATTGCTCCTCTTTTTCAGTGGAAGCATGGAGCCTGCATTTCACAGAGGAGATCTCCTGTTCCTCACAAACCGAATTGAAGATCCAATCAGAGTGGGAGAAATTGTGGTCTTTAGGATAGAAGGAAGGGAAATTCCTATAGTACATCGCGTCCTGAAAATTCATGAGAAGTATGTAAAGAATCTGGGGAATTGTACTGCAGATGTTTAGCTAAATGTATTTTTCCTCAGTTCCTTGGGTAGACAAATGAGTGGAATGTCGGTATATTCAGGTGCTGTAGGAAGTAACGTAGAAGTTTCAGACAGGCAAAATCTGCCCTCCTTGGCCTACTTGTAAAGATCACCTAACAGAATGCACAAGGTGGGGTGTCTGTTCCCAGTGTCCTGGGCTTCCCGTGTCACTTAATGTCTCCTGTGCCATCATTTCCATCCCAAGCTGCTATGTAGTATTACTGGGTTGTCTCCTGTAGGTATGGATGCGTCTGTGTGTGTGTGAAGTGACTCGTGTTTGTAGAGGTAGAATGTACAGAAGGGGGGCATTCTGTGTGTAGCGTGCATTATTTCAAAGCTTGTCTTAATGGTCCTAGTTCCTGCTGTCATGCAGAAGCAGGGTGTTCCTTTTCTTTGTGGGAAGTTTTGTGTTCTTACACTTGGTGTCTGTACGTGCTGCACGCTCCATGTACTGTTCATTCTCTAAACATTCAGCAGGTTGCGTGTGTGAAGGAGTAAAGCGCCGTCAGTCTGGTTTGATTGCTGAATAGGGCTTGGTTTTCCAAGCAAGGCTTCCTCTGCAGCCATGAGCCTTCCTGTTTTGCTGGGTGGAACTGGCTGCTCCAGGCCAGTCTGCGGGGATCCAAGCCAGCCCCGTGTGGCACTTGAGTGAAAAGTAAATCTTGAACTGAATGCCTCATTCTTCATACCAGCTCTGAGAGGGCAATAATTGGATGGGGTCCCAGCATCTGTTTCTGCTGAGTAAATGCTTGCTGCAGTATGAATGAACTGGAGCTATACTACCACTCGAAGATCTGTTCCCAGGTTAAGTGAATCACTTTAATCGTGTGTAAAGGTGGCATCTGAGGATTGCTCTAGTCAAGTGAGGCCAATGGGACAGAGAAGGTCCCTTCCCCCAAGCATTCATAACAGCCACAGCTGTTGGGACATCTAAACCATTTGTCTGGCCCAATGTCAAGGTCGACAAACTTCATGCACATAAATAGTCCGGCTGAAATCCTGGCTGTGAGAGAGTGGCACCTCTCCCCGTAGATGGAGCGGGTTCTTTGCTGTTCAGATGTATTCTGTACCCTAAACATTTAACAATGTCAGTTTTCAAAGTACTGTTCTCTGGTACCACTGATTTGAAAACAAGATCAGTGTGCTTGTAAATTTGATACCTAATGTTGCACATGCACTTTTTGTGATGTCTTGGGAACTCTTAAACAGAACACCACTTTCCTGCTCTCCCCTTGCATGCTAAAGGCTCAGCTGGGCTCTCGTGCTGCTGTTTGGGCTGATTATTGAAAAGGCAAGAAAGGTCAGAGTCTTCTCTCTGCTCTCAACCAGTGTATATAGGAAGGAGAAGCAGACACATGCATTCTGTGTGGTAGTTCATCTTCAAATATTACCCACCCTTCTTTTTTTGCCTGACTCTATCTCACCGCTAGGTATTAAGTTATCCAGTGGTTGGTTGTTTTGTTTTTTTAAATCTAACAGGATCATAGCACCAATCCTAGATTCTGTGAAGTAAAGCCATTGTCCAGTGTTTTGGGTTTCATTTAAATAAAACAACCAAACACAGACCTGATCTCTATGTTACAAAAGATAAAACTGAAAAATCTGTACTGTGACCTGAAGCTGGACTCTGAAGGGAGGACTCTGAGATCTCAGTTGCTGCTCTCACTGTTTAAAGAATATTTTTCTGGTGCCAGTCTGGCACTCAGGAGTGCCCTCTGAATGGCTGGAGTTTCACATTACTTCCTGTAGTTATGGACTGAATATGAAAGCTGTGAAAAGGCTCTGTGGAAGCTGACAGGAATGTCAAAATAAGGAAAACAGAAACCCTGTTCTTCGTGATTTTGTGGCAACTCAGGCTCGAGTTCACATCAGTAGTGTTTCAATGAGAAATTTTTTTTACTTGTTAGCCTTTTCTTCTTTGTTCAGCTCAATGAAATTGAGTTCATTCTTTGTCACTAAACGTTGAGCCTGTGGTCAAAATTTACTTTGTGGTTTTGGTACAGGACAGACCAGTTTTCATTCACGTTTCAGACAGGAGAGAGCAACTGTGCTGTGGGCTTCTCATACTGGTTCATGATAGAGCACTGAATCCACTCAAAAAGATGATGCGCTCTGATGCCATCTGTCTTCAGAGCTGAAACTACATTATCTGCACCTTTGGGTATCTTCATCTTTTTCCAGACTGTTATCTCTAAGCTCCTAGAGTGTTTGTTTTTTTCCCACACTGTGAGCCAAATGTGCTTTGAAGAAAGGTCTGTTCTTCTCCCCGACCTCCCTTTTTTTTTTTTCTTCCAAGCTTCTACTGTCAACTAACACACATTAGTATTCAGGCATGATGAAAACAATCAGCATGAGCTCTGAAGGCTTTCTGCATACTTGCCTGTGTTGCATTTGATCTGTCATATCTGTGAGTAAGCTGACAGAATCAAGCAACAAGAATGCTCCGGCTCAGCATCTGCTGTCATGTGCCACAGGGAGATAGATGACTCTGGCTGGCTGATCCCCGAGTAGCAGCACAAACTGGTGCTTAGAAGTAAGCATTGCTGGCTGTCCAGCAAGCTGAATGGAAATGACTGGGGAAAAGGATGCATAATGTGGTATATAAAGCTAGAGCGTAACAGCAGCTGTTTCCTGGTCAAAGCAAAGGTTCATCTGCTGTAGGATCCTGTTTCTGGCAAGCTAATTCATCTCGAGACAAATTAAAGACTAGAGAGAGTATGTAGTGATAATTGCCCTGCTTTCTGCAAATCACGATTTCAAGCACAAAGTCACAGTTCTTTATTAATAGCCTCCCTTTCTTTGTTACATGGAGTATCCAGTCACTTTTTTAACTGATAAGACTTTTTGGCATCCAACATATCCTTCCTGAGAGACGTGGTTTAGTTTGCACTGTTGTTAGTTCTGCATAGCACCTTCTCTGGCTTGTTTTAATATGTTACCTCTGAGTTTCATTTGATGCCCTCTAGGTCTTATATTGGAAGAAGCAGAGAAAAGCTGTTAGTTTGTTGCTGTTTGTGTCATTTATATTGGACTACCACTGTATCTCCCATCAGTTCTGTCTTTTCCAGACTGAAGAGTCCTGGTCTGTTGTTTCTTGTATGGAAGTGGTTCCAGACCTTGTTACCCATTTCTGAACCTTTGCCAGTTCTTCTCTCCATTTCAAAAAAGGATGTAGGGGGTTCAGAACTGCACAGAGCATTCAAGATGTAGGCACATTGTGAGTTCATGCAGTATCATAATGGTATTGTTTGTTTTGTTCTGTCCCCCTTTTCCTAATAATTCCGAAGTTTCAGCTTGCTTCTGACCACTACTGAGTGTTTGCTTTAACCCCAAAGTCTCATTTTGGGTGGTAGTACAGAGCCCAGAACCCAAAATTTGTGTTTGAAGCAAGAGAAGCATCAACATGAGAGAGGTCAAAAGCAAAGAGGTGATAGCTGTACCTTCACTAGAAATGGCTCATCCTGCTGGTTCTGTTCTTAAACTCTGCTGGAAAGCTTGGCTGGGGGCAGAATTCATTCTTTTATTGGCAGGGTTTTTTCAAACTGTCTGCTTTCCACTGCATTTGGCAGAGTTTCCCTTTTTCGTCCTGCTCCAACGTGTAGGGCATGATTGCTTCTAATATCTTGGTGTTAGTCTACGTGCTTATTCTAGAGCAGCTTTTAGTAAATTCTTTTCTCTGATTTACCTGGCTGTCTTGTCTTTGCTAGGCAAAATGGTGACATCAAATTTTTGACAAAGGGAGACAATAATGCCGTTGATGATAGAGGGCTGTACAAACGAGGGCAGCACTGGTTGGAGAAAAAGGACGTAGTAGGACGAGCAAGAGGGTAAGTGAAGTTGAAAAAGATGTGACTTTTTACACTGCCCTTCCCCAGTGCCATCTGTCAATCCCCCTTCCCTCTCAAACTCTCCCTACTGGGTTTTTGTGACCTGCCTGAAAGCATTTCAAAAGGTACCACGGAGAGTTAAAAAACAAAGGTAGTCTGGTCCTTAGTTTGGCTTAAGCGAAGGTATCAAGCTGTGAGCTACATCCTGAGATTTTGATGCTGGATGGACGCTGATGCAAAGGTAGTGCACACTCGGGCGTGATCAGGATTTTCATCAAAATTATTCTGCAAGGCACGGTCTTTGCAGGCAAGTGAGATCTGAACAAGGCAGAGGCTAAAACATGCTCTGCGTTTTAGTCACTGAGCCCCCGCTTCCGTGGCTGCCCTGCTTGGGAGGCAGAAGTCCCAGGCCTGTTGACTGTAGCCCTCAGCATGCTTGAGTGGCTTTTCCTTTGTACGTATACCAGGGCAGTGCTCCTCCTGTATGCACCCTTGAATAGTGCTTGTTTTAATAAAAACTTTATTCTTGTAGATTTGTGCCCTATATTGGAATAGTGACTATCTTAATGAATGATTATCCAAAATTTAAGGTAAGAGCTTTCACTTTCTGCCTGCTTCTCCCACCCCAGCTAAAATACTTCATGAGAACTTTATTCACGCAGGCAGAACAGTTTGCCCTTTGTTTGCTGCTGTTACTGCATCTTTAGATGTGAATGTGGACTCTTGTGTCTTCTCTTCTTTCTCTTACAGTATGCAGTCCTCTTTTTACTGGGTTTGTTTGTGCTGGTCCATCGAGAGTAGCTTCTTGCACTGAAGTATGAGGTGAAGGCGACATGGATTTTTAGATGAACGTTTTAAGTAGATGGTGGTCCAGTGTGCCAAGGAGGAAGAAGAAAACACGCATTTCAAAGCTTCTTGTCAGTTTGGGTTTGTTTTGTTTTTTACTGCATAAGGGCGAATGTTTGTCACAGTATTTCCAATGGTTTGTCACATTTTAGCATTTTTAGTGAGTTTTTATATTAAAAATGTAAGCCAAACTGTTCAGTGTTTGTACTTTGAAGCTGAGCTTCCTCTCGAAGTGCCTACAGGACTGGGTCCTCTAAGTCTGTGCCTCCGCTGGGCAAGCATGACCTCTCCCAGTGCTGACTGAACTGTCAAATGGTGAGCTCTGGAGGTGATGTTTTTTTCTCATTCAGAACTGGAATAAAGATTTTGCGTCTTTCCTAGAACGAGCCCTGCCACGTTCTTCATTCTTGCCCTGCTGAGTGCAGCCTTGTTGCCCCGTTTTCCTGGGTGGGGGGACAGGGTGCGGGATGTATACACCTTGGCTTTCCCGTTGCAGACTGATGCCTAAAGCCTAGCAAACTAACTTGTGCTCTCCTTACAGAACAGCAGTGGTTGCTCATCTCATTGCTTTTTGGAGAGTAAGCAGTCCTGAGCTGTGGATCTGTTTGATATTTCTGTGTTTCTCTAAATCACACTGAAATAGTCTGCTTAAAGACTACAAGGTGTTTTGGGCAGAAAATGGCAAAGGATTCCTTTGTGTGTAAGCTGTCATTGTGGCACTAGGTAACAAAAGAATTGAAATGGGAAATACCCATAGCGGTACGGCAGGGATGATTTAGTAGGATGCAATAGTAAAATTTTCTTAGTTTTGGAAATGAGTTTTAGGTTTAATGATCCCTGCAGCTAGCCATGTCTCTTACAGCTCACCTGAAAGCTACAGAAAGACTGAGCCCCCACTACTCAGAGGTCTGAAAGAAGAAACCACTTGTCACCATGTGCAACAGCTTTTTCTTTAGGCTTCTCTTTCATGATGGAGATCCTTCTTGTGTAGCTGTGGTGTCACAGGAGAGCCCAAGGAAGAGATGCAAGACAGAGACTAGTTACCAGCTTCAATATAAATTCGTGCCACCTGCATGGAGTGATTGACTATTATAACTCGCCTCCATGATATGTAAACTGACTCATGGAAACATTTTACTTCCCCTTCACTAGGACAGATTTTCACAAAAGCAGGCAGTGGAACCGTGATGCCATTGCCACCTCTGCTTGAGGCTGCCTGATCCATTTTCTACAGTTTACCCGCCAGCTGTCTCACTAGGACACCTTCCCCCTGGCAGTGGGAGCCCCTTCTTGTGCTTTCCCTGGACATTCCTCAGTCTTGCAAAATCTACAGACAGTTCAAAGCTGCTGTGTGTTTCTTCAGGTGTGTTTCACTGCATCCTCTGTTCCCTCTTTTTCATGACTGCTCTGAGGTTCAACAACAACAGGGACTGTTAAAGATGATTGCCACTGCCATGCATACAGCTTGTGTAGCATAAATGCATCAGGAAAGGCAAGGACAAAAACCCAGTGGGGTGTTTAGGGTCTGTTTTCAGTTTCTTACATATGTACCTTGTCATACATACAGGCTTGTCAGGCCTGTCCGTCTATGGAGGTGAATTGTGCTGTTAGTTATGTCCACAAGACCGTTTTGCTTAATGCTTAGTAGCTGGGCTGACCTGTGGTGTCCCAACACAAGTTGGTTTAAGCAGGTGGTTTGTTCCCTGGGTAGGATGAAGCAAAAAAATCGTGTTTGGGACACTGCAAAGAGTCTGTGAAAGGATCTAGCCCCGAGCATTGGGCCTGTGGCTCTTTGAGTAATCGTAACTTAATAATAAAAAATAGTAATAAAATCTGTATCTCCCACTCTCAGTGCTGGAGCACTTGAGAAGAGAATGTGGGTACAGAGTTTTTCTGAAATGCTCAAGTCATGGATGGGATGATTTGTCAAAAGCCAAACCTGGGCAGCAGTGAGGGAACACAAAATCTGTGAGAGCTGCCATGACCATGGAGGACCTTCCTAAGGACTTGGAGCAGCGTTTCTGCCTTGGCAGGTCCTGCTGAGGCTGAGTCCCTATTCCTCTGCTTTGCCTTTAGCTTAGACTGGCTTTGTGCATAAATTGGTTTTTAACTTGGGCTTACATAAAGGACTGAGTTGAGCTCTTGTGAAGTCTGCTAATCAACGCCTTATGGTGAAAACTCACTGAAAGTGCTGCTGTTGCTGTTCCCCAAGTCCTCTCACATTCACACCCTTTGCAAAAATCTGAGCATGTAGAAGCAGTTGTGTTACTGTTACCGAGTCAATTTAGCAAACAAAGACTAAAATAGAAAGGATTTATGATTATAGAGCAAAGACGAGCTGTTAAAGAGCTTCTGCTGAAACCTCAGTTCCAAGAGAAAAGAAATGGTCGTTCTGGGATGTTAGGAAAGGGTAGCCTTCGGGTGCTGCTGGTGGCAGGATCGCCATCCTGGTGTGGCTGGTCGCTGGCAGCAGGTGTCAGCGGTTGCTGTTGCTGAGGGCACACGCTGCGTGCCAAGGTGGCTGCAAACCTGTGCTTGGCGCTTGCAGGAGGGTGTGTGCCTTTCCCAACCTTGCTCTGGCGTGATGCTATGTGAAGTAATTGAGCGGGAAGTGCTTAAAAAAGCGCAGGGTGGTTGGGGTAAAGGGTGGGATGGAACCTGCTGCAGCCCAGCTTCAGTGGGTTGCTCTTTTTCTGAGTTTGCAGATACCTTAAGAACAGAAAAAATTGCCCTAAATCAGGGGCTGCAGCATGAGATTTCGGAATTCATATTTGTGGTCTGTATTCTGCCTATTTTCAGCTCGGTGTAGCTGAGAATGTGGCTCTGCGTTATCTGCAGCTGTGAAATGAGGTATTGGCTCTGATTAAGGTGAGGATAAATAAGCCATGAATCCACTCACAGCTGCAACGCCCACCAGCTCCCGCACTGCCTCCCACAACACTATCCCTATAACGCCTTTCCTTCCAGCACAGTGGGAAGAGGAGGTGCCAGGGATGAGCCTGCACAAGGTGGAAACTGAGAACATGGGATGACAAAGAGTTGTTGCTGGCTGTCCCCACCAGACTTATTCTGCTTTGCTGAGCAGAAAAGCTAGAGTGTGCAGGGTCTCTGGCTCAGCTGGGTGTTAATGCTGAAATGTTTGGCAAGCGCTGCTGTGCTCCCACAGAGCGAGGGGTTTTGCTGTTAGAACTTAACATGTCTGGTTTTTGTTTCAGTTTTATTGCTTTGCTTTTAAAGGTGAAGCTGTCTGGTCAGCTCTAGCAAAGCTTTTGAGTCTGAAGGCTTTGGAGATGGGTGCAGATCTCTGTGTCACAACAAGAAAAAGATTTGTTTGTAAAATACGTGGGTGTTGAAAGGTCTGATTTGTAAAGGGAAAAAAAACCCACCCAAACCCAAGAAAAATACTTGCCAGGGCTAAGATTCCTTCTGTTTCTGTTATGGTTACAGCCAAACAGACCAGGTTTTCTGGTAGGCAATTTCATTGCTTAATTGCTGTTCAATCACATCCGCAGTTCGGGGCACAGATATCTTCATGGGCAGGAGCTCTTTCACAGAGCAGAGCGATGCTGGGCTGTTTCTGATCATTGCTAGAATTTTTTTGGGTGACTCCTTTTTTTCACATTGAAGCTAAATGCATGAGCAAAAAAAGTGTGATGGATAGGAGGTGAGCTGTGAGGAGTAACATGCTAAATGTCAAAACTCCTTGAAACAAAGGCTGTCTTTGTATGTTTATGATGCTTGAACACATGGTTGTCGGTTGAACAGTAATAAGCATTACACTGTTTCATCCAGATCTGTTGCTGCATATTGTTTAGCAGGGGTTTCTCGGGCTTGGATTTGCAAGACAGTCGTTGCATCCTTTCATTTAATGAGGTGAGGTAATCTCACAGTGGTTTTCCTGCCCTTAAAATCAGAATAGGTCAGCCTCACTTTTTCCAAGGACAATCTGTAAGGTAAAGTCTCGTCTATGTGTGGTTAGAAGACCAGTTCCTGCGGGAGAAATGCATGAATGCAGGCACAGCACACAGCCCCCAGAATGGGCCACGGTGGCCAGGAGAGGGGAGGTGGTTTAGGCAGAGCATGTCGCTTGGGGATGGCTCCTGTGCTGGAGCAAGGGAAGGCAAAGCAGATGTTTAGGCGAGGTGACCAGGCTGAAGACGCATGCTGTGCCAGTGACTCAGTGGCTGATTCAGATGAGGAGCGCCCTGGCTCCCGTCCTCAGTCTGCGAGGTGTGCCCGGTGATGCCGGCAGGGCACAGCCTTTGCCCTTCCCATCAGTGCCAGCAGCTCCCGGTGCCAGTTGATAGTAGTAGTGACTGACCTGACTGTCTCATCGCTGGCTCCTGGGAGAAGAGAAATAGCACCTACACTGCCTTTTGAGCCAGCTGAATAGCTGCCTGCCCCTTCTGCCTTCTCCCCTCCCCTGCAACACTTCCATCCCTTTGTCATCTGCACCCAGGCGCTTCAGCTTGCTTGCCTGTCAGGAAGCCACGGGTCTCTGCAGAGACAGAGACGGCTCAGCAGCCTGATGCGTGATGGAGCTGGAAGGGGTACGGCGGCTTTCCTGGCAAGTCTGCCTTGTCGGATCTCCTTAGCTGTAACGGGATGGCTTCGCTGCTACTTGTCAGTCTGCCCGGCCATGAGGAGCCCCTCTCCATGGTAGCAGCTTTGCTGCTTGCTGTTGTGTGCTCATCCCCACTTACCCCTCAGTTTCTGTGGAAAGCCACCAGCTTCTCCACACAGACTCCTGCTTCCCGGTGGAGCAGGGCCTGCCTGCATGCTGGGTCCTGCTGCTTGCTAAATCTGTTCCTGCTCATGGGGCAGTTCATATACATGTTTAGTTCTAGCAGGTCCTTTGATTGTTTGATCCAGGAGAGTTCCCTAAACCTTGGGGGAAATCAAATATCTCCACAGAGAAGAACAGTCTAAATAGGGATGGGCTAGAAGACCTACCGTCTGTGATCAGAGCAGGCATGGATGGAGCAGGCACGCTCTGTCTCTCGCTGCCTCTGCCTCATCTCCTGACTTGCACCCCTTCTGTTTTAATGATTTAGAAACACTTCCCAGAGTTCTCTCTGTGAGAATCTTAGTATCACCTTTCTTTTCCAATCTCTCCTTCCCCTGCAGAAACTAAACCTTGCGGGGGTTCCAGTTACCAGAGAGACAAAAGTAAAAGTAATGTAGAGAAAAGTAACTTCAATTTAATTTCTCTGAACCTCAATTCACTCAGACCGGGACATCAGATTTCTGCCATGTAATTCTGGTTGGGACACTTCTGAGCTAGGCCTGGATTTGCCTGCAAGAAAACAAAATTTTGTTCTCTAAGTCTCCTTGCAGAGCAGTTATTCTTACTATGTCCAGCGGGTGTGGAGTGAGTGGGAAACCTCAGGGAAAACCACAACTCATTTACAGCTTAAATGAAAATTGTAAGGGAGTTGAAAACAAGATGTGCAAGATTTCAAATTTTATCTTTTATAAACAACAGTTGTTGCCTGTGGGCAAATGAATGTAACAGAGGGATTTAATCTTTGTAAACAAGAGACAAATGCATCAAAGTAGATCCTCAGGCTTGTGGCAGGATTTTAAATTTGACCTGGCTTTGGAGAAGCGGTGAAGAAGAGGCTAAAACAACTTAACTGCTACTAAGAGTTTTATTGGCACCAGGAGCTCTGTGAAAGAGATGAACAGGGGGATTTGAGGCCTTTGCTCTTTGTTTTTTATTAGAGCCATTGATTTTGAGCATGCATTTGCCTGCCCAGCTGGATGTCTGCAGGGCTGGGGAGCGCCTGTGCTGTGTTTCAGGAGCTCCACAGCTCGGAGTCTCTCCTAGGCCAGATTTGCCATTTCTGGGAGGTGCATTAGTCAATGCCAAAGTTTCCAAGCATAACTCAACAAAGAAATAAAATGGGCCTTGCTTTAAACGCTATAAGCCACGGTATTTCCAGGTTGGTCTGTTCCGTTTGTTCATTATTAGCTTAGCATTAGCAAGGCCCTCTTGGATGTGCAGCTTTTAGATATATTTATTTTCCATAGTTATGGAAAGGTCTCCTTTCTTTGCTTGATGAAATCTTGCTTCATCTTTAGGTACATTTGGAGGATTTGCTAATAGTGCCATAGGTCTCTTTCACAGGTCTGTTACTACTCATATTTAGCCCTACATGGACAAAAGGTTCTCTCTGATAAGGAACACCTTATCACACACCAGGCGTCCTGTGTGGCCAGCAGCTCCTGGACACCAGCAGTGGAAGAACATGCAGAAGAGTTCAGTGGCCCAAAGGATGGCAATGAACCCCCAGGCCCCGCTGGAGCTGCCCATGGGCTCTGCAAGGATGCAAACCTGAAAGCACTGACCTGTTTGCCATGGTGAGCACCCCCGTTTTGTCAAGCCTACCATGGCACCAAGGGGCAGAACAGTGGCTGAGGTGGAGATGCGGGGATCGGTAGGCTATAAACCAGATAGATCTGTGGACTGGAAAGGAGTAGGGCTGTTCCTTGTTCAAGAAGCTAGGAGGTGCACGGGCAAGGTGAGCCCACTGGGATCTTCCACCTGGATTTCCCAAAGGTACTTGGCAAGGTCCCTCAGCAAAGGCTCCTAAAGAAAGAACGCAGCCCCGGAATGGGAGGTGAGGTCCTTACAGGGAGAAATAATTTGCTAAAAGGTAAAGAACAGAAGGTAGGAGGCAACAAGCTCTGTAGCAGAAAACACCAGGGAGCTGTACAGGGACCACGTTCAGCGCTTTCAAAAATGATCAGCAAAACCAGGCAAATACTGAAGTTTGCTGCGGATGCAAAGGGTCGTGTGCATGAAGGCCAACTGTGGAAAAAGACTGGGCAATAAAAAAGATGAAACTCAAATGTATGTAAATATGAAATGGTGCACAGGGGGAAAAAAAGACAATTTTAACTCTGTTTATAAAACAACGGGTTCTGAGTTAAGTGTTACCATCTGGAACGTCAGGGTTGTAACAGATTGTGCTATGAAATTGTCAGCACAGTGGTCAGTAGCCATCCAGAAACATTGTGTGCAAGAATTACCAGGGAAAACAGAGAGCAAAACAAACCATCACTGTTTCGTCCAGCTGGAGGCATCAGGGGAAACCAATGATGCCAGCTAAGGATGCCTGGGGGTGTTGGGCTGCTTTGGGTGAGACGGGATCATTCCCGGAGGGTGTGGATCTGTGCTGGGCTGCAGAGAGGTGGCTGCAAGCTGCTCTCACGCAGCCCAGAGGGTTAATCCTACCAGGAGAGCGGATGGTTAGCTCCGGGCAGAGGCACGCTCTGCCTCAGGACATAGCCATCTATCAGAAACCCTGGTTTGCTGAGTCAACCCTGTCCCTCCCTGGCTCCATTATGAGGCCCTTGCAGGAAGCTGGTGGTCAAGAGGCTCATCTCCTGCACCACTGGTGGAAGCCGGTGTGGTGACCTTTGTCAGGAAAATCAATTTCTGAAATAGAATTTGTAATGCCTTTTTTGATATATAAGCTGGGAAGATTCCTTTGGTGGCTGGTAACAGCTGGGAAAGCGAGCCTCTGCGGAGCTGGAGAGAGCAAGCAGTGAGTGGAGGATGCTGCAGTGGCGAGTCCTGCCCTGAATGCTGCAGGTCTCAGCAGGCTCCAGACCAAAGCGGCCCAAGGCTCCAGCCTCCCCCACTGCCACTGCTTCTCTTAGTATGCTAAAGAAAGCCTGCATCCGTTCAGATCACAGGTAGATCAAGTGCCTCTCCACCCACAAAAAACGGGTGCCCCAGAGCCTTGGTCTAAATGGACTATATGTAGGGGCATTTTATTTCAAAAGCAAGAAATGCCACCTCCCTGAGAACAGCAGTAGGTTTGTACTTTGGATTCTAATCTACAGAGGAAATCTTTAGTGTACACTTCAGCACAATTCACCACTGATAGTCAAAGCACTGTGAACTGGCAAGGTGTCACAGGGAAGATTCAGGAGCGCGTACTATTTCTTACCCTGGTGTTCTGAGCATCTGTTACGGCCACTGCTGAAGACAGTATCTTTCATGGGCTGGCTCCCCCACTGCTTGGCAGATGTGTGGGCAGGCGCTGGGTAGGCCAGCTCTGCACGCCAAAGTTGGAGGAAGGCAGAGGCAGAAAATCCATCACAAACCCTGCCAGGCTGGTGACTGGGGATTGGAGCTCAGAGCATGGTGCCTCTCCCAGGTGGGTCCTGGGTGCCGGTTATTTTTTTCCAAATTAGGAATGGCATCACTACTTTGCAAGGAGGATATGGACTAAAAAATCCAGAGAAAACCTGGTCTCCATTTGTAAGCAAGGCCGCTTTTGTTCAGGCTCAGAGTGACAAGAGAGTGGGCAGCTCTCTTGACTTCCCAGGAACGGTGGAATTTGGCTGCAGTGCCATCAAACCCGCTCCAGCCCCATATGGCCGAGCTCACAGGTGCAGCAAAACACCCTGTGAACGAGCCCAGCTTGTTGAGCATCTACACCTGCCTGGGGGCTGCTCAGCTCCCATGCCAACTGCATTGGAAAATTCACTTGGCTGTAATCACGCTACTGAAGAGGGTGAGCTGTGCTAAGTCTCCTGCTCAGGGTCTGTCTGTTGGCATCTGGCGCTAGTTTTTAACGAGACTGCTGCAGAGGATGAAAGTGGTGATCTCAAAGTCCTGCCTGGGTTGCAGCTGCCTGTAGCACTGGTGCTGCTGCTCAGCACGTGGTGAGTTTGGGTCTGTTTCATGAGGTTTTTTCCGTAAAAATCCCACTGGCTGCCTTGAATCGTGCTCCCACTTCCAGCCTCCAAGTCCCTGAGCAACTGTTCCGTTACTCTTCCCAGGCTTGCAATCAGCATTATGGGCTCAGATCTCCCACACATGCCCCATCTGTCCAAGCCTCGGTATTCAGCAATTAATCTGGTGTCCCCTCACTTTCCAAGCATTTATAATGACACTGCAACAGGGCAGGAACTCCCTGATTTCCTGGCTAGCCCCAGCACAGCCCTGCTCAGCAATATTCCTGCTGAACACAGCCAGGCAAGGAGCACGGTGGGAAAGCGGAGCAAGATTTCCCATTGCAGCTCAGGACCTCCGGCACAGGTAGGCACAAGGCTAGTGGGGGCAGCCACCTCCCTGCTGTGTGGAGGACCAACTCGAAGGCAACATCTCCCAGCTAGCCATGCCCATCAGCATGGCACACCTCCTGGACAGTAAGGGTGCACATGCTGACCAGCCAGCTGGCCACCCAGGAGGACACGTAGGCAGCTCGGAAGGTTGCATGTCTAACGCAGGAGTGAGTTTGTTTGGTTTTTTTTCCTCCCTGTAATGTTAGGGCTGCGCTTGCAGTTTGAACTCTAACCCCCTGCTGCTGACGCCACATCTAGCCCTTTTCTTTTGAACAGCAGTAAATGCTGAGAAGGTCATTGCTAATAAATCTTCCCTGTGCTAGTTCCCAGAGGAACTGGGTCATCTCGGGCACTTCCCCCCCCCCACAGCCTGCACCTCCTTGTTAAGTTATAGAGCTGTAAATTTGGCAGAATTGGTCAGGACCTGAAGGACACTAACAGACCTTAATGGGTCTCACCTGGACCTCCACCCCATGGGTGGAGGTGGCCAATGGGTGGCCCAAGAACCCATTTAAACTCAGCCCTGGGCCATTAGTCTCTCATCGATGTGTGTCCTAGGAGTGTTAGTCTCTAGCTGAGCAGTGCCTGGCTGTGGACTGACTTGACCTGATCTCAGATCTGACTTACGGCTATAGGCTCTGTCTGACCCTGGTTACTCCCACCAGACCTCATCCTGACCTTCACCTTGCCCTGGGACCTGCCTTATCACCATGAACATGCTTGATGAGCTGCACTCTTTCTGAACTTGATGACCATCTGTGAGTCTGCTCTGCTTGCCCCTTGGGTAACTGCGGCTGTTGGGAGAGCTGCATTGTCAGCTACCTGGCTAGCGCTCAGCCCTTCAGACCCTCTGCTTCCTGATAGTGGTCTGCACACTCAACACGAATGGGAGATAATTCAAAGCCCAGCGTGCTGGGTGAGATTGCTGGGCACTCTTACTTGTCTCTTCTTTATGCACATAGGTTTGTCCTGCAGCAGCCCAGCCCCTGAGAGCACCCCTGTATAAACGTGGAATCTGGAGGAGCCCAAAAGTCCCTGCAGGCAGATGACAAGAAGAAATGGAACACAACCCATACCGTGGGACCTTCTGCTCAAATGTTTCCAGTTGTACATGGACTTCACTTTGCGTGACCCCTGGGCAGAATCATGTCTGTGTCCCGGGCTCCCACTGTCTCCCTCCCTGACATGGCTGGGCACAGCTCCATCCATGCTGCTGCTGGGCGTGCCCAGCTCCGGCCCATTGATAGGAAAGGAGGAACTGATGGGGAATGCGATAACCGGCAGCAGGTTTGGGTGCAGTGACCGGGGAATAGCAGTCTGCAAGATCCTGAAGGAAGTGGAAAAGGTAAGCGGTGAAACACAGACTCTGGTCTTCAGTTTCTACAGGACTCTGGTAAGTGGGATCCTGTGGGAGGTCGCTCTGAAGAGGAAAGGAGCTCAGCAGAGCTGGCAGGCCTTTAAGGACAGGATGTGCCCCGTGACCATCCCAATGATCAGGGACATAAGCAGGTGTACTGGGAAAAGGGTTTGGCTAAACTGGGAACGAAATTCATGACTGAGCTCCAGTGCAAAAAGGCAGTGTGAAGGGTGTGGGAGCACGGGCAGGCCGTGGGGGAGATATTTGGAAATGTTACCTGTGCTTGTAGGACCAACGTTAGGAAAGGCAAAGCTCAGATGGTTGAGACATGCGGGACACATCGGCTCTCCTGTCACTACAGCTATAGGAGCGCTGCTTTAGTCACAGGAGATCTGATGCGCCTCGCGCATCCCGACGAGCCCCTTGAGCTGCAGGAGGCCGATGGCACCTGTTCCCGACGGCACCACGGCGGCTGGCAGCGGGCGCAGGCAGGGCCGGGCTGCTCCGAGCCGCCTTTGCCTGCATGTATACAGGAGATACGGAGTGTGCATGCGTGTGTATGCCGGGACA
>JAVJGJ010000060.1:257346-270480 GCA_035590215.1 Microhierax caerulescens
GCCCCTGTTTGGTTTTTTTTTTTTTTTTTTTTTTGAGGAAGGCACAGGTGGAGCAGAGTTGCAGCGATGTGAGCCTGAGTGGCATCATTGATTGCCCAAGTGCCTTCTTGACTCTGTTTCAGCAGACTAAGGTAAACCGAGGATTTCCTAGAGAGCTGGTCCTGTCAGGATAGAGGGCTTTCCACTGTGAAGGTAACAGCTGGGCACGACTGAAGACACCAGCCCACCCTGCTCCCCTTAAGACGCTGCGTCCTCTGACTGCTGCACTGCTGCAGCTTTTTCTGCTTGTATGCAGCTGAAAGGGAGGAGAGGGCTGTGAAGTCCCTGGATCTTTCTTCATCTTTGCCACGGAGCCTTTGAGGCAGAGGGCATTTGCTTCGTTAACTGCCTAAAGATGATGGTGCTGCCCTAAGATATTTGTGAGCGTGTGGTGTGAGTTTGATAAAGGTGAACCTTGTGGCTCCCTTCTGTGCAGGTGAGCCGCGCAGTCACAGCTCACGCTGCAGATGTGCTTGGGCAGAGGTGGCCCTGAGCGCTGGTGCTGTGTCTTAGGCTGGCAGCTGGGTGCTGGTGTCCTGCCAGCCCTGTTGGCACTCATTGCCCACGCTTGAAGGCAGGTAGCACCCAGCACTGGACATCAGTCTTTGGTGTGTGTGTGCTGGGTGTCAAAGCTTTGCTGGTGGAGGGCAATTTGGCTCGTGGTCAGGCAGGTGCTAGCCAGCTGTCTGCCTCACCGCCCCGATGCCTTACTGCGGGGAGGTGGGATACCCTGCACACATGTGGCATCGCAGCTCAGGTGCCTGATGCGCAGCTGGCTCCTACCCCTCGCTTTCTCCTCCCGAAGCCTCTCTCCTCTCTTTGGCCAGTGCCCTGGTGTGACAGCTGTCCTCTTGATGGCAGTGGAGACCTTGCTGGGTGATAGGTCTGGTTCTACCCTTCGGGCACCGCTGAGCACCTCACCAGACTCAGCTCCTGCTTTCCTGCTCCTTTCTTCGCCACCTGTCCCTCCAGGGCATCCTCACCCCTGAGCTGCTGGTTGATATTATGGGACTGCTTCTCCCTGTTGCCTTTGAGTGCCCTCTGTGTTACGCTTTTCTGTCAGACCTTATTTTTTCTTGCTCTTGTGGGTGACAGCGGTGCCAATGCAAATTTCTGCCACCCTGACAGCTTTATCCCTTGGTGTGACTATTGTTGGACATGTGGGGTCAGCATCCAGCTTGTGCTTGGACTGGTCTGTGTGCTGTTTTGCCACCTAACAAGCTGTTTGATAGTTCTGCTGTATGAAACTGTCTACTCCCTGCTCAGGATCTGTTGCTCCCATCTCAACTCTGTTTAGAAAAACAGGGAAGCTTCTCCTTTCCTTGGGACCCCCTGGTCAGCAAGGCAGGAGTTAACATGCTCTCTAAGTGTTGCTCTGTTATTCCAGCACACATGCTCGGCTTTGTGGCTGGATAAGTGTAGAAGGAGCTTGACTTTTATTGAAAAATCTAATGAGCTTTTCCTTTTTTGAGGGTGTCACTGATCATTCACAAATGGGTTCTTCCTTTCTGTGGGGCCCCTCCAAGCTTGAATAAATCACAGGGCTTAGTCTTTTTACTTGCTCTCCCTTCACGTGGGTTGCTCCTGTCTGCTGCTGTTGAGTTTTCTCTCAGGATGTTTCCCATCCCTTTGCAAACTGGGAGCCCACAATGCTGCTGTGTGCTTGCAGTGGCAGAGGTTGTGCGGCGCAGAAGGGGTTTGCAAACAGGGATTTCTGGTGTGTCCTTTTAGCCACATGTGGTAGGCAGGGCTTAGCCTCCAGCATGCAGGGGCTTCACGGTGCCGCTCTGTCGCTGTGTGTGACAAGGGTTCAGCTGCCCGAGGAGGATCGATCCCATCCATCATCATCTTCTTGGGGGTGTGGCAGTATTTCTCCAGGAGACGACAGGCTGAGACCGTGTGATGGAGTGGAATGGCTGCGGGGGTTTGGAGAGCGGCCTCCTTCGTGAAGGCAGGTGCTGTCCTGCGTAGCTCTGGGACCTCTGGGCAGTACGCGATTCCACAGAATCTCTCTGTAACTCTTCCCTGCTGTGCTTTGCCTGTTTGCCCTCTCACATGCCTCTCTGCTGAATCAGGCCTCGAGGCTGCTCTGGTTCCTGAAGCCCAGCCCAGTGGCCGCTGTCTCGGCTACTGGTGAAGTTCGCCTCTGATGTCTGTCAGCTGTGGTCCGGCTGCCAGAGCACAGGGTGGGAGCCAGGAGCCGGGCTCTCATGTGCTGTCCCAAGCCGCCCGTGAAAGTGCCATCATGGCCCAGCATGGGACTATGTCTCATCTTCTGCCCTGTGGTACTCAGCAGGTGACATTGGTGGAGGCTGTGTATGGGACCCAGTGTCTCACCATTGTGCTTTTTCTTGTAGGAGACAGGGCTTCTAACAAAGGTGCTGGAGAAGTATTTTTCAAACTGAAGCAGCACAGCCATGGAGGATGAGGTCTGCCGACTCAGCCATGCACAGCAAATGGAGGAGAGCATCGTCTTTGTGGGTTACTGTAGCAACATCACTTTTATTTATTCTTTCTGTAATATTGTTAATAGTAATTGCTTGTATGAAAACCAGAGCCTCCCTATACATTTCCTGTATGTTTTCTGCTTTCTTGATGTCTGATGTGCCCCTGTGAGTAAAACTGGCTCTTTGCACAGACTAGCTCAGACTTTTCTGTGGGGGTGGGAAGGCAGACCCTCAGGGCTTGTACAGGAAAAATGGGAAGTGGGAGAAGCTTAGTGGGGGATGGAGAGGAGCTCCTGGCTCTCAGCAGCCAGGAGGGGGTTGGATTCAGTCCCTGCGGCCTCTGCTCACTGAAGGAGACCCTAACTGCTGCATGATGAAATTACAAGCTTGGATGAGCTGATTGCACCAGTCACTATCAGAGCATCTGTATAACCCTCTTTGCTGGAGAGATTACCAGCAAACCCTCCTGAAAACAAAAGGCACCTTACTTGTGGTGTTGCTGGATTTCTCGTTCAAGCAGGGTCCCTGCCTCATCGGACTGCAGGGTTTGCTACAGGCTCGTTGTCCTTGACTGCAGCTTCTGCTCTCCTTCATGTGCAGGTGCTGACCATTACACGTGGCTTGTTTATGTGCCTGTTCTGGGGTGATGGCTTGGTGCGTCTTCACATAGTTATCACCCACGTGGGCAGAGGCACAGCCCTGTGGCCCTCTGTTGTGCAGGACAGCTGAAGAGGGCACAAACAGGGGCTGCCCAAAATGGGTGATGGAGCATGGTCCTGTGAGCTCTGGTTCTGCATCTTCTGAAAGTGCTGCTTATAGATAAGCCTTATGTCCCCCAGCTGCCCTGGGGGTGTGCCCAGGCAGAGCCAAACCTGGCAGCAGATCCCAGAGTGATGCTGTGAATGAAACTATAAGTTCACACACACACACTTTCGATACTAAATTCAACCTGAACCTTTGACCTCCTGCAGGGAGGAGAACCCTTCTCCCAAGAGCATCAAGGAGCCCAGAGCCACATCATGCCGACTCAAGGGACAGTCCAGCATCTGAACATGCTGATGACCAGAAGAAGGGAGAAAGCCATGGTAGGAGACCTTCCCACCTTGCTCCCTACCACTTCAAGGACGGCTTGAAACCTGGATGTTGTTCATGAATGTATTGGTCTTGTGGGAACTTACAAGCAAGGGAATGGCAGTGGCAGCCCTAAACCCTTTTCTGGGGAGCTGCAGGAGATAATGGCTGGTCTCCATCCCAGGCAGATGTGGGGCATGCAGGCACAGATGCCCTGTCTCACTTATATTATGGCACAGTGCTGCCTCCAGCCCAGCCCTAGGCCTGGAGATGCTTCTCAGGAGATGGTATGGTGCTGCAAACCCACTGCCAGTGCTACACGATGTCCCAAGCCAGGTGAGAGCTGGAGCCACTGGTGTAGGGGAGAGCTGGGGACATCACAGGGTGCTTGGAGCAAGTGGCAAGTCTGGGGGTTAAAAAAGGGGTAGGCACTGCAGAAATGTGTGACGGGGTCACCACTCCTTTTCTGAGCTTAACCTTGGGGTGCAAGCCCTGTTGTGGGCACAACCAGCATTCATGCTTCTCATGTCTGCAAAACAATGGGTCTGCAGGTTATTTGCGGAGTTGACTGCCCAGCTGCTCACCTGTCCCCCCTCTTGTCCCACTCCTGGGTTTGCTGGCAGCAATTGCCCAGGTGTTGCCAGCGGGGAACGATGTGCTTCAGTAACAGAGTGCCAGCAACCCCCACGCAGCAGTCCCAGATCCCACGCTCTGGCTTCTGGAGTGTACAGGCCCGTAGGTGAGCATTGGTTTTGCATGCACAGCCCAGCTTTTGAGGCTTCAGAGTTGGTGTTTTCCCAGCTGTTCGTAGGCTGGTTTTGGTGGGTAAAAGCTAAATATCCTACAACTAGTTTGCCCAAAGATTGCCTTCAGAACCTGGTGCTCCCCATCAAATGCCCCAGTGCTAGGGTCCCTCACCCTTCAGGAGAGTGGGACCGAGCTGGGAGGGAGTTGCCCCAGGAGGCACATAATGATGGGTCTGATCACGCCAAGCCTCCCCTGCTTCACTGGAGCAGTTGCATGGCTGCAGCCTCCAGGGAGAGCGTCGCCATGCTACTGCTTGGGGCCATCGCAGCTTCTCCAATCTGCCCGTGAACAACCCACCTTTAGCACCACAGCAGCCTCTCTCCCCTTCTTGTGTTCTCCGTGGTCTCCTACCCACCAGCTTTGCTCAAGGGTTGTCCCACCGTCCTGTGGTCGCTCGTGCCCAGGACTACAGGAAGCCTCCTCCAACCTGGGTGTTCTTTTGCCCAGGCTTGCTGCTGTGCGCTGGGATGTGGATGACCCCTAGCTCACCTTTCATTAGCTGTAGCAAAGCCTTGGCTTAAAACTAATTATAAACAAGAAAAGTAATGACATAGCATATAGTGTTTGACACTGGAGCAGACCAGATGCCTCTCAGCCGGCAGTGTGATGGACTGACAGCCTAATGGGATTCCTGATCTGATGACATGTCATGGGACCACCAGCTCACATCCTGCCCAGGCAAGCTCAGGGAGGGTGAGCAGGTTCCTGAACATCACAGCAGAAACCTGCCATGAGATACCTACATGAGATCCTCATTGTCCCACCCACCCCACAACAACCTGTCCAGCTGCCTGCCTGTCTGTCCCCAATCACCCCCCATTTTTATCTTGCAAAAAGATAAAATATCTTGGTCGAGATAAAAATGAGGCAGTCACTTGATAATTACAGTAATGGGCAAAACAGACTCAACTTGGGGAATTTAATTTAATTTATTGTCAATTAATGTAATATAAATATTTGTCTACTGATTCAGGTTTTGGAAACAAATGAAACCCTCCAAGCATTTTCACACTTGGGGAAAGCACCTCTCCTACCCTTTGCCAGGCTCAGCACTGCTCCCAGCACCTCTTCTCCTCCTGATACTGCAAGTTACACTCAGACCCCTTGGTGAAGGAACAGGCAATGGCAGGGGATGCAGTTAGGTTGTAGACATCTCCTCTCTGCTGCTCCTTTCTCCATTCTCTTTATTTTTTTTTCTGTGCTCCACTGTGACCGCTCAACACTCACGTCTTTCTTTGTACCTGTTCTGTCATGGGCTCATCCATGGGCTGCATCCCTTTGGGTATGTATATGCTCCAGCATGGATCCTCCATGGGCAGTGGTCCATTTGAGGCATGCCTGCTCCACCACGGACTTGGCACTTCCTCCTTCTCCTCTGAACTGCTATGTAGACTGCTGAAACAATGTTGACCCCCCTGAGCCACATGTTGCTGAGAAGCAAGGTATCCAGCACCTGCCTTGGACACCACAGAATCACAGAATGGTTTGGGTTGGATGGGACCTTAAAGATCGTATAGTCCAACCCCCCGCCCCGGCCACGGGCAGGGACACCTTCCACCAGACCAGGTTGCTCCAAGCCCCGTCCAGCCTGGCCCTGAACACTTCCAGGGATGGGGCAGCCACAGCTTCTCTGGGCAACCAGTGCCTCACAGTAGAGAATTTCTTCCTAATATTTAATCTAAATCTACCCATCTTTTAGTTTAAAACCATTATCCCTTGTCCTGTCGCTACAGACCTTACTGAAAAGTCTGTCCCCATCTTTCTTACAAGCCCCCTTTAGGTACTGGAAGCTGCTGTAAGGTCTCCCCAGAGCCTTCTCTTCTCCAGGCTGAACAACCCCAACTCTCTCAGCCTGTCTTCACAGGTGAGGTTCTCTAGCCCTCTGAGCATCTTCGTGGCCCTCTTCTGGATTCTCTCTGGCAGGTCCTTCTTATATTGGGGGCCCCAGAGCTGGATGCAGTACTCCAGCTGGGGTCTCACGAGCGGAGCAGAGGAGAAGCACCTCCCTTGACATGCTGGCCGTGCTTCTTTTGATGCAGCCCAGGAGTCAGTTGGCTGGCTGGGTTGCCAGTGCACATCATCAGGCCATGTTGAGCTTCTTGTCCACCAGTACCCCCAAAAGTCTTTCTCCTCAGGGCTGCTCTCAATCCATTCTCCATGCAGCCTGTGTTGATACTGGCAGTTGCTCCAACCCAGGTGCAAGACCTTGCACTTGGCTTTGATGAACACCACGGGGTTCGCATGGTCTCACCTCTCAAGCCTGTCGAGGTCCCTCTGGATGGCACCCTGTCCCTCCAGCGTGTTGTTTGCACCACTCCGCTTGGTGTTGCCAGCAGATTTTCTGAGGATGCCTTCGATCCCACTGTCCATGTTGCCGACAAAGATGTTGAACAGCACTGATCCCAGTATGGACCCCTGAAGAATGCTGGTCTACACTTGGACATTGAGCTATTGACAGCAACTCTTTGAGTGCAACCATCCAGCCAATTCCTTATCCACCGAGCGGTCTATCTGCCAAACTCATGTCTCTTCAGTTTAGAGACAAGGATGTCGTGTGGGGCAGTGACAAAAGCTTTGCACATGTCTAGGTCGATGAGGTCAGTTGCTCTTACCTCATCTGTCAATGCTGGAACCCCATCGCAGAGGGCCACCAAATTTGTCAGGCACGATTTTTCCTTAAGGAAGCAATGTTGGCTGTCACCAGCCCCCTCTTTATTTTCCATGTAAAGCAACATAGTTTCCAGGAGGGTCTGCTCTGTGATCTTGCTGGGCACAGAGGTGAGACTGACCAGTCTGTACTTCCCTGGGTCTTCCTTATTTCCCTTTTTAAAAATGGGGGTTATGTTTCCCCTTTTCCTGTCACTGGGAACTTCACTGGACTGCCATGATTTCTCAGATGTGGTGGGTAGTAGCTTAGCCACTTCATCTGCCAGTTCCCTTAGGACCCATGGATGCAGCTCATCGGATCCCATGCATGGACTTACGCACCTTCAGGTTCCTTAGGTGGTCTTGAACCTCTTCTCCTACATCAGGCAGTTCTTCATTCTCCCGGTCCTTGCCTTTGCCTTCTGACACTTGAGCAGTGTAGCTGGAGCAGTTGCCAGTGAAGACTGAGGCAAAAAAAAGCTGTTGAGTACCTCAGCCTTTTCAGTGTTCCAGGTAACCAGGTGTCCTGTTTCCTTCTGGAGAGGGCCCACATTTTCTGTGGTCTTCCTTTTATCACCAACATACCTATAGAAGCTTTTCTTGTCCTTGGTGCCCTGGCCAGATTTAATTCTGTCAGGGCTTTAGCTTTCCTGACCTGGTCCCTGGCTGCTCAGTTTCCCTGTTTTCTTCCCAGGCTATCTGTCCTTGCTTCCACCCCCTGTAGGCTTTCTTTTTTGTGTTTTACTTTGTCCAGGAGCTCCAGGACCACCCTGTTAACTCAGTCTGGAGAGGACCTCCGTAGATCTCTAGTCCAGCCATCTGCTCAAAGCGGGATCAGCTCTGGGGTCAGACCAGCTTGTGCAGGGCTTTGTCCCATCAGGTCTTGAAAACCTCCAAGTAAGAAGGCTGGGCAACTTGCTCCACTGCTTGGCTGTTCCAATGTTTCTCCTTTTCCCACACAGGCAAGCAGCAACTCAAACCCAAAACCCCCACTCCCTTTTCAATTTAAATTACAATTTAATTTACAATTCAATTTAATATTTCATTTAGAATACAATTTAAAAATACAATTTAAAATACGATTCAAATTAAATTACAATTGCAAACTGAGAGTCAGAAAAAAACTTTGAGGAATACCACTTTTTGGCAATTTGTCGGCTCTGCCTGGCGTCTGCCTATCTGACATTTGTCTGCTGGTCCACAGCACGCACAGTGTCTCAGCACAAAGCCCTGTCACTCACTAGGTTATATTCTTTGGGGATTTTCAGGACCAAAGCTTTCTGTCCAGGCTAGGGAAATGAGCAAATTCTTCATATTTTTTCCAGCTCTGCGTTTGTTCCCCTTGCTGCTCTGGTTCAGGGCTGCCTCTCCGTGATGCTGCTTGGACTCAAGAACTGGCCCACAGCAGAGCTTGATGCTTTTGCACACCACAAGCAGAGATGCAAGGAGGCCACCGCCTCAGCTGAGGTCAGTGGGAAACTTCCCTGGGGCACAGAGCCCACTGCAGAGCAGAACTGTGGCACAGAGCCTGCGGAACTCTGACAGTTCAGGGCACGGACATCGGGGATCGTAGCTGGTCTCCTGGACTTCCCCGTAACTCGTGGCCACGGTATGGCCCCAGCGATGGGAAAAGGACATGAAGTGAGATAAGGCAAATGGAGAGAAGCCACCTTCACCACTGACATTTGTTTCTGTTTAGCTGTGGGACTGCCCGTGAGGAGGAGCTGGCTCAGAGGGACGTTTGTGAAAGTCCACTGCCACCACTTGGTGTCATTGCTGTCCCAGGCTTAGTGAAGTGCTCCCTGTCATGCTCATTCGCGCAGGACTGGCTTTCCTGCTATGCCCTCAGCAAAGACATCAGGCCCCAGGTTGGTGTGCTCCTTCCTCCAAGGTGTCTTTAGACCTGTCTTCCATGGGAGACCGACAAAGCAGGCAATGAGGAAGGGAGACATAGAGGGAGAAAGGAAATCAGGTTGCCATCGGGAAGCAAAACCATCAGGGAAAGCTCTCCTTGTCCTGATATGAACACCAAAATCTGAACTGAAAAAGGTAAACCCAACCAGTACAGAGGCTGAGACAGCCTGAGGAAGCAGGTGTCCAGAGCTTGGCATCCCTATTGGCTTGAAAGTTATTTCAAGGGAGCAGAGAGCAGGGCATCCTAGTGCAGAGGAGCCAAGTTTAAACGCAGAGTTACAAACCATCTGGGTGCTCCATCAAGGATATAGAGTTTTTTTCCTCCTGACAGGACCCAACAGCTCACTGCAAAGCTCTGGCAGCATGGAAAGAGGGGAAGGATACCAATGACATGGAAGGTCTCATGTAAATGCAACCCACAGACAGAAAGGATGTGTATTCTGAATCCAGCACTGGTGCCTTCAGTATAGTTCAGCCCCTCCATATGGTGCTGAGAATGAGCCAAGGACTGTAAAATGAATAAGTATTAATATATTAATTGGTTCTTCAAGCTCGTGGTGTATAAGACATAGTGAGTGGGCTTACATATGGCATAGCACTGGGACAATGCTTTGCACTGGTAACAGCTCCTGGAGCACATGCTCCTGCTGAGCTGCAGGGAGGAAGGTGCCATAAATCAGCTGCTACCAAGTCCACTGCCAACCTTTAGGCTCCTCGTACAACACTTACACTGTGCCAGGAGTTGTGGGACTGGCGGAATTGCTGTGTAATTGATGGGGTTTAGAAAATGCATGTAGATCCGTACTACAACACTGAAGTATTTTCCCAGTGTGGGAAGGTGATCAAAACAGTAATTCAGGCAAGTCCCCCTCCTGAAGCAGTATGCAAAGGTAGACACACTAAGACCCCTTCCTACTTCAGGTAAGATCTAGAAAGACTGAACTTAGGACACTTGTTTCTTTCCATTTCCAGCTCTCAGTATGCCCATGGGCTTGGCACCCCCCATCCTCTGATGTTCCAGGGAAGACCTTTGCCTCCAGGTGGAAATCTGTACCCATTCCAGGTACTTTCAAGCCAAAACCTGTTGCACAAACTAGTTCAGAGTGGTGGCACTGGCGAGGGAGACACCAGCCTCCACCTCCAGCATGCTCTCTGGGAGCAGGTCCAGCCTGGCCGTGCTGCTGGTGTGGAGGGCAGCAACCTGCTTCAGGACCTGGATGTGAATGCCATGGGAAGGAAAGGACCAAGGGAGCTCCCAGCAGGGCGGGAGAACTCATGGGAATATACTTCAGAGGCTTGGACCAAGGTGAACTCTGTTCCTCTTGCCTGGGAACATCCAGGTGGCACCACCTGACCTCAGAGACCATGTCCTTTCATGAAGGGCCAGCTTTCTCACCTGGCATGTGCCCTTTCTCTGGAAGGATGGGTGACACGTGCCCTGAAAGTGTTTAAGGAACTGTCTCTGCTGGGAGGTCTGTGAGAGTATGGTAGGAGGAACAGCACCACCAGATTTTTGTATAAATGCTAATGGGATACCTCTGAAGGTCTCTAGTTTAAGCTCTCACAGCGGGATTGTCACCAACTGCAAGACACAATCCCAAGGTGATGCTTGGTGGGACAGAACCACTGGGTGGGAAGAGCTTTGCACCTCAGCCCACAAGTCCTCGTGACACTCAAAGCTGGTAACATGCATGGGAGACCCAGCCAACCTCAGATCTGCCTTGGATATCTTCCACCACAATGTTCATCCCCCTGCTCCAAGATCTGCAAGCTCATGCCCAGCAGGTGGTGGTCCAAGTCCAAGTGGAAATACTCTGAGTTTATAAGAGGTCCTTGGAGAGCTCTGGGACAGCAAGAGGTCCTTGCAAGGTCAAAAACAGTTGGAAGGTTGTTCCACAAGCCCTACAAAAATCTGCACTAGTTCCAGCTGGACTGAACTGTTTGCACATAAGCTAAGGCAACCCCATCTCTGCTTGCAGACTACCTTGACTCTGTGGATTTTTTTTTTTTAATATTAAGCAAGAAGTTGGTTGTAATGTATCATGATGTTTCTGCCCACATGCTGTGAAGCAGCCCTTGGGTCTTTCCACTACTTTTCAGACAGATGCACAATTTCTTATTCCACCATGTGCTGTTGGCACTTTTGCCTGGATCGAAGGAACAGCTATTCAGATGATCTTCCAGCCCCAGCCAGGACACAGGGTGCAGAGTGCTTGCGTGTGCTCAGACCCAGACCTGCAGCGCAGTCCCAGGTGAGGTAGCATTGCTTTCTGCATTGATTTCAAGGCTGGCAGGGAGACACTTGACACAGGAGCTCCATGGAAAACTGTGTATCACTTTAATTAGGCCTCTAACAACTAATAGGGATTACAAGAGAAAGCTTCTCTCTGAGTTGCAGCCTGTGACAAAAGTGCTAATTACCATGCAGTGCATCATTAACAAGCCTGAGCAAAGCCTGGAAAAGCTCAACTGGCTGACAGTTACGTCAAACTGTCAGGAAAGGCTGTTGTCTTCGGGGACAGGGTTTCCCAAGCTGGGACAGTAAGATCCCTGATGAGATGTGTCCCAAAGGCTAATGCTCTTCCTGACGCTCATCCTGGGGCAGCAGAGCTCTGTTGGGGGGCCCTCAGGGATGAGTCTGGAGAGGCAATCTGGGACCTGGCAACCCCACTTGCTCTTTAGTGGAGAGGCAAAATCTCTAACATGGATGCAAGAGGGGAGGTGATGCCACCCCCTCTCCTCCATTCCCCCAGGGCATTGGGGTACCCGCTCAGACCCTCCCACGCTCCCTCCCCTCATCCCTGTGCTCCAGCAGCAGCTGTTACAGAGCTGCAACACTGGAATCAGGGCGGCCTGGAAGGGGCACTTGGGGTCCGTGAAACAGGAGAGAAGAAGGGCTGGACCTGCAGCCCTTCATCTGGGCTGGGCAATCCTAGCAAGGGACATGATGCTTGGGAAGGAACAGGGATCGACTCCCACCCCAGTCCCACATCAGGGGGTCCCCTTTTCTGTCACAGGCACTGGTCTCAGTGCCCACGGGGTCAAACATGGGGTCTCTGGGTGGGATGGAGATGTTCAGGAGGGCAACAGGGCAGCTGGGTTTCTGTTGTCTGGGTCTCTGAGAGCACGTGAAAACCTGCAACAGCACTGGCAGGAGCTGAACACGTGTTTGAGGCTGGGAGCAAAGACGATCAAGCAGCCACAAGTAAAGTGCTCTTCCTGGTGTATGCCTCTGAAGGTCCAGGCCATATGGCACTTCTTCCTCTCCTACACAATGGCTCTTGGAAGGAGCAGTGGGTTGAACACTCAACACCGTTTCTGGATGAGGACTTCCTCGAAGTGTGGCTGAAAAACCTCCTGTTTCAGTTCCTACTAGGATGATGGGTGGCTATTGCTGAGTTCTGCCTCCACCTCCATCTCCTGGCAGTCCTTTCAGTTGACCCTGAGCTATCTCCCCTCATGAGATATGAAACCCAGCTCACTGGGCAGTGCAGTGTGCAGCAACACCTTCCCCTTCTCTCAAAATCTTTAAGTAATTTCTAAGCAGAGTTGGAAAAATAGATCATTCTTACAAATATATTTAGAGCCAAACCGTGGCCACAGCACCCTGAGTCTCTTGGCTATGCTGGGTGGAAACTGGCCAGAGGGTATCCCTCCATCCTTCTTCCTGTCCCTCCTTTCAAGCTGCTCCATCATGGGCCACTCAGCTGTTGCAAAGAATCCCGGGCTGCATCCAGGTGCTGGGATGGGATGCTAGATGGGCTCCATTGCCAGAAAACCCCAGCCTGACCCCAGCTGCAGCATCCTCCATGCTGGGGGCTGGCACGGAGGGGCAACGGGGACAGCCAATGGGGCAGAGTGACACAGACACCATGTCTGTCACACGGGCACTGAGGAATCAGGCGGAAACCTTCTGAGTGAAGGGAGCTCGCCTGGGGCTCCTGTGCCATCTGCAAAACTGCGTCCCTGCCCAGGCATGTCCCCATGCCTGGCTCGCCTTGGTTCCTGGCACTGTGAGAGATGGCGGCTGATCCAGCGTTCGTGGCTGCTTGCTTGTGCAAGAGCTGGTGGGTGCTGCCGCCCTCGGCCCCACCTCCCTCAGGTGACACGGATGGGGTGACTCACCCCTCATCGCCCTGTCCATGGCTTTCGGGGAGTGAGGCAGAAGCTGCCCAATAGACGAGGGCTGCCCACGCGAGGGCAGGGTGCT
>JAVJGJ010000060.1:287658-322365 GCA_035590215.1 Microhierax caerulescens
GGCGGTCGCGCTGCGCGCGGTGTCGCTGGCGGAGATGGCTGCGGGTCGTGCTGCTGCTGTCCCCTGCTTCGGGGACGAGCTGGGGTGGGGTGGTGGTGGGGGGTGCGTGTGGAGGGGACGGGTCACGCGTTTCTTTCCCGGCTTGGTGGGCAGGGTGGGATGAGGCCATGTGTGCTCCTGTCTGCGTGGGAACCGGGGTGCTGGGCTACTGGTGTCCCCGCCTGCGCTGGGGACAGTGCACAGCGTGAGAGGGGGGTACACCTCCTCATCCGCGTGGGGGACCGAGGGGCCAGGGCCACTTGCGTCCCCGCCTGCTTGGGACACACACCTGCAGAGGTGCTGGAAGGTTGGGGCCAGCGTGGAGGGCCGGGAGGGTCTGGGTCCTGTGTGAGGACAGGGTGGGATGGTCACGCGTGTCCTCACCTGCGGGTGCTACGGAGCCATGCACATCCCCGCCCGCGAGGGAGCGGGGCCACAGGAAACAGTGGGTTGGGAATATGCACGTCTCTGCCTACCATGGGCGCAGGACTGCGTGGGGACAGGCAGGGGACCCCTTATGTCCCACCAGGGGAGGGAGTCCCTGCTGTGCACCGTCATGGCACTGGGGCATCTGCCCCAGGGTTGTCCCCGGGTGGGAAAGCTGGAGACGCTGCTCGTCCCTGTGTGCGTTCTGCCAGGGAGAGGTGCCAGGGGAAGGGAATGGCTATTGCAATTTGGTTGGGGAAGACAAGATGCTGGCGTGCCCAGTAACTTGTAGGAAGATATAAAGGCAGAGTAGAGGCTTGGAAGAGAAGTTCCATGTTGTTAGGAAACGCCTTCAGAAGTCTGTGGTCCAACCTACTGCTCGGAGTAAGACCACCACTGTCACTTTATGACACTGGCCGTAGTCAAGGCAGGAAAGCCTCCAGAGACGCCCCTCTGCTCCCCCCAGTCTTGGACTGACTAGGCAATAAGTGAGTTTTCAGTGCTGGGCCATGGAGAGATGAAAAGTGCACGAGAACTGCCGTGTTATCTCATGGCTTGGGTGTCATGAATCCTGATTTAGGATCCTGCCAGCTACTCCAATTTGTCACAAATGAGTGAGTTAGATCATGTAAAGAATCACTGTCAGAGGTATTAGCAAAAGTGAATTTAATATGATGTTGTACAAGTGCGACTTAACAAGGTTTGATGGCAACGTTCACTCTATTACTTACTACATGGAAGACACATACAAAGGCAAATTAAATTAGAATCAAGCTAGAATGATTTATGCAGACACCGGAGATGCAAAAGGGTAACAGAGACCCTCCCGTCGAGTCACAGGGTTCAGAGTGAGCTCCCTTGCTTCCTAAACTCCTGATGGAGCTTAGATGTGGCTAGGTCCAGTCTTAGTGTCAGACTTGGACAATGGCTTATGTCTAATGGAATTAGCTACATGGATTCCATTAGTACTGATTCAGCATGCCATCAGTCAGCTACGGAGGTTCTGCTGTGAATAAGGGCTCTCTCCGCCTTGGTTAAGGAACCCCAAACTGTGAGAGGCACCCCAGCACATGGGGAGGGTCGCCGGCATGCAAACCGGTTGCAATTTAGAGAGAATTGGAGTTGATTCATCCAAAGATCTGTTATTGGCAAGAGGTCTCTCTGCCTCGAAGAGCAAGCTTGAGAGGTGTCCCAGCCCAAGGCGAGATCACCACCACACAGCCATGCTGCTGAGCAGGGATTGCTCAAAGGTGGCTCATGTAGGCTGCTGTATTTATGGGATAAAGTGGTTGGCTCCCAGTCAAATTGCATACAGTCGGGAAGTGATGCATGGGGCTCCTTGTACCCACAGCTTGCTTTGTTGCTTGATAAATTAGTCTGGGAAAAAACACCAGCTATTCATGTGTTGATCGTATGATTCGTGTTCCAAGCTCATATGCTCCAGTGCTCTCTGGGTCACTCTGCTCCTTTGTGGGTTTCCTGAAGAAGTTCTTGGCCCAGCTACAGCTCAGGCCTTTATCTCCCTTGGAGTCTGTGCCCCCTGTTAAGGGGTCAAGTGCATCCATCATGTTGGGTCAGGAGCAATTCCCATATCTGCGGAAATGGGGGGTTTGCTCAGTGACAGAAGGAATTTTAAAACGCATTTTGTGCTAGAGCCCTGCAAGAACACTGAAGGGCAAGGAGGAAACATGCTGTGCTGTGACCGTGGGTAATGTGCTCTGAGCCTTGGCTTTGCCTCATGTTTCCTGGGTGACTTTGGTAAATCTGCTGCAGCAGGTTCAGGTCTCAGCTCTGGATGGGGGTTACAGCTCTGTACATTTTGATATAGCAGGAGGTAACTTACCTGGCTGTGTCTATGGGGACTCCCTTCCTGCAGTGCAGGAGGTCATGGGGACCTCTGCACACAAGCAAACTGCTGCAGGTTGCTCAGTGTGTCTCCAGCCATGCAGCCCTCCACGTTGATTTCAGCAGGAACAGGCTGTTTCCCTGGGGAGAGCTTTCTGGCAGCAGTCCCAAGTGGTGATGGTCCTGGCAGAGGCCTTAGCCATCTCCATGCTTCACCCATTGCCCAGACTTTTGTGTTCCTGCTATGGGATGGGGCTTACAGACCCTCTGGTTCCCACTGGCTGCACAACCCAAATCTCATGTCCACAAGACCACAGCCAGCGGTGGGCTGTAGGCTGGAAGAGCGCTGGGGCCCCTTCCACAAAGGCGTGCTCCAGGAGGACAGGAGTGGCACTGGGTGACCAGGAAGACCACCCAGTGCTGCTCTCAGCAGCTCTGCGGCCTCAGCAGCCCCAGCTGCTGTTCATGGAGGTGAGGCCAGAACCAAAACTGCAATCAGTGCAGAGGAATTTCAGCAGTGATTTAATGTTAAACCCATGTCACAGAAAGCTAACAGAGTGGTTTGCCTGTAATGACGTTTTGTGAGGTGTAGAGTGCAGGTGAGCCATGGTGATGGCAGAGGGACGTGGAAATGTAATTTCTTGAGAAACAGCTTGTTTTCTAACGCGAAAGGCCAAAAGTACAGGAATCTCTAGCAGCAGGGAGTCAAGACAGGTTATATGCTATGCTCACAACGTGGTAATGAGCATTCAGTTTTATGAACACAATTAACGTGAGTGCAAATGACAATATTTAAATCTCAAACCTCTTCATTTGCCAAGTGAGTAGTTTATTTAGTGACTTGCGTGGTACAATTTATGCCACTGGCAGTTATAAGTGAAAAATCCACGCTGCCATTCCCAGTAAATCAAAAATAAAACCTACAGAGCTGCTGGCAGCATTTAAACCTTACTGAAACCATCATTTCTTTAAGTTTTGATTACAACAATGAAAAAAATAAATTAAAAGCACCACTTTGGCTTGTGACAGAGTGATGTAGGAAAAGCTGAAACCTGTGCATTGCCAGATCTCTTAGCAACGCAACTCCTCTGAAGTGATGCTAGTCTTTGCATACACACCTACAGTGCTGGAACAAGGGACAAGAAGTCATATTTAGTGGAAAACCCTGTCCTGGAGTTAAGTCCAGGTTTGGCATTCCTGTGCATGGGAAGCCAGCAGCAGCATTGTAGCACATATGATTGCAAAATGTAGCCTCTGCTGTTCATGGCTGGGAGTCCCTCTCTTCACTCAGGTGTTGGCCAGGGTTTTAAAGGTTCCGGTCCCGCTGATGAAATTTGCTCTTGATCCGTGGGCTTCGTGCGAAGTGAGCTGGTAAAGCGTTATGAGAAAAGCTGGTGATGAGCGGGTGCCACTGAGTTAGCCCAGAGACGGTCAAGAGGTCTTGATCTGCAGTACTGGCACAGTTTGGGATGCCTGACCACATGCTGAGGATGTTCCAATCGTGTTCAGAGCTGGATTTTGCTTGGACGGAACAGTGCGTGTGCAGAGAAATTGCCGGCTGAAACGAGTCCGTTTCTGTAGCGGAGCTGGCATAGCTTAATGCCCGCCTGCCACGGATGACGAGTTGTGAACTCACAGCTGGGGTACACCAAGGCAGGGCTACTGGTTCTGCTCCAGCAGAAAGGTCTCCTCAGGCCTGCTGACACCTCCTGACAGAGCTTTCCCAGGGTGACGGGGTCTCGCGTGTCCCCTGCCACCTTCCCACAGCCCCAGCTGGGAGCTGCTGCTGATGGATGGTGGCTGCAGAGGGGTTTCGCCAGGAAGCAGAAACTGCAGGAGGGAGCTGAGATTATGGTCTGTGTGTGTTCCCAGCCCCTGGGAGCAGCTCAGCTCCAGCTTCCTCCTCCTCCTCCTCCTCTCCATCCACAGGTGGCTGCTTCCAAAGACCCAGCGGCCGATGCAATCTGCAGAGATAATGTTGAGTTTGACTGTGGTTCTGCTGGTGACATGGACCTTGGGGAGTAAGTACAGTTTCAGGGAAGAGGATCCAAGGGGAGATCCTGGATAGTTTCTAGTCCTTAGAGGAATTTGCTTTAACTCATGGGACATCACATCAGAGACTGCTTCATGATAAGAAAGAAAATGGAGCAAAATGCTGAACTTGCAGAGCCTGCAGGCTGGGAGACTCACCTACTGCTGTTTATGCAAGTACACAGCTCGTAACCAGGAACTGGGGCTTTTTGCTTGTGTTAGAATAAAAGCAATAAAAATTAACACGAAGGAAACAAAATGCATGTTTATTGGCAAAGGCTGATGCTGACAATGCAGAGAGGAAAGCATAACTTCAGTGTCAAGGCCTTTGCTTGACTCACATGGACATTGTAAGGGTCAGAAGTAAAGAGAGACTTCTGATACAATAACAGAGAAAGAGGAAATGAAGATCCTTTGGGACTAGACTGATGAGGGTCAGAAATTAACTGGGGGACATTAGCATCACAAGCATGAATTTCTAATTTTAGACACTGCTTATGCATCAAAAGGAGTGCAAAGCTTGCCTAAAACACTGTTTGTACAGAAATTTTCAGAAAGAATATGTGAAAATATCACAATACAAATATAATTCTGTAATGGAGATGATTGTTTCATGTGGGTTTTTTTGTACTGCTCACCGAGTGGGTCCGGTCTCTTCCAGGAGCGCAGGAGAGCATCTCTTGGGAGGTGCAACGCTACGATGGCTGGTACAACAACCTGCTGCACCACAGCCGTGGCTCGGTGGGTGAGTGCCAGGCCCGGGGATGGGGATGGTGGGGTTGGGTGAGGTGGCACTTCGTCATCTGACCCACTTTATGACTGAGAGTGAAACCCTTTCTGACTTGAGCCTCAACCAGTCAGGTGAGCAGGCAGTGCCGTCTCTCATGGCCCTTAGAGGCGGCTGTTTGCACTCAAGGTGGGTCCCTAGATGCACCTAAGAGTCCTGTTCGAGCGGTCTGGAGGGGCCAGGAAGGCCACCTTTGTCTCCCGTGTCCTGGCCTTGCCATTTTACCTGTCACCTAGACAATATCTGTAGGTCATGCTGGTGTTGGATCAGTCCCTGAGCAGAGCTGTGCCTCTATGGGGCTATTCAAAATATCCATGGCAGGGAGGACCCAGCTACTCCCAGCAGGAGTTTCAGTGACAGTCAGGGATCCCAGAGCTGAGAAAAGGCATCTTCAGCCAAAATCAGGATGCAGTTCAAGCAGCATTCAACACAAGACCAGAGACAGAAGAGTTCATGGTACAGGCATGCTAGGCTAACTCTTTCTGCACTGCACAGGGCAGGCACTGTGCTGTTGGGCTGCTGTGCAGCATGGACTGGTCTGTACTGGGACAGGCATGTGGGATTGCCCTGTGCCAGTTGTGAGCTGCTTTGTCAGGCTTATAACCAGCCCGTGGGCCCACTATCAGGAGATGTCCCTGAGCCAGGGACCGGGGCAGATCAGGGAGGATCTTACCTAAAATATTAAAGGTTATGAATCCTCCTATTTCCTGCAGCCCAGATCGGTTGCCTACACGCGTCACAAGGTGTGGTGGCAATTACAGCTTCCTCTGAGTCTGACTGGCTGTTCGACTCGACATGTGTGTCAGCAGCCCTTTGGTTACACCAAAGCCTGTCAGAGAGATCCAGCGGGTCCCTGGCAGAGATGATCTCCCTCTTCCAGAGCAGATGGATCAGACCTTAACATTTGGAAGCAAGCCTATGGAAACTAAGCCAGTAATTCAGGATTTCCTCCAGCTCTGGGGAGCTCCATCAAATGAAGCCCACCACACTGGTGAAGAGCCTTTTGAAACAAAGTCTCTCATCAGTGAGAAATGACCTCCCGCCTGCAGGCTGCTCAGTTATGAGACAGGCAGTGGGTGCAAAGTTTCCCTCATCTTCTCCCTTGTCTCTCTGCCTCTCTGGCTGTTTCCTCTCCTGTTTCCTGCAGCGCTGACAATCACCAGGATTGTGTAGGATTACATGGTCAATGTGGGCATCTTAACATCACCCCGGTTACCACCGGAGCACACCACCCCAGACCTCTAGGAGGCAATGGGGATGCACATGGACCAGAGAAGGACAACTGGCAGGGAACATGCCCATGGAGGATCCCTCCTAGTTTTAAGAGTTCTGACCTCAGTGCTGCAAGAAGTTTTGGGTGTTGGTACTAAAACTTACATGCACTTGGCCACTATAAGCATCTATGCCATCCTCTTGCTCTCTTCTGGGACCACCAGTATACCCTGCTGTTGTTGCGTCTCCTGTCAGGTGCCATCAGACCCATGCTGTGTTGCTTCTGTGCCGCAGGTGCTAGGCTGCTGCGTCTCCTGCCAGCCAATTACGCAGACGGTGTCTACCAGGCGCTGCAGGAGCCCCACGTGCCCAATGCTCGCCAGCTCAGCAACACGGTGGCGCGGGGACCCTCCGGGCTGCCCTCCCGCAGGAACATAACCGTGCTGGCTGTCTTCTTTGGTGAGAGCTGGGGCCTGGAAACAAGTGGGAAAAGTGTTGGTTTCTTGCACCCCAAGGCCAAGTGTCAGAGTGCTCCTCACCCACTGCTCCATAGCGGACCCACGCCTGAAAGGTAAAGCCTTGGGTATCACCAAAGTATCACAAAGACACCAAAGTGTCCAACCAAGACAGCTTGCATGAATTTTTGGTGACCTTTGGCGTTTAAAAAGGCTGATATTTATCGTTTGGGAACTTCCTCATTTGTTTTAGTGGTAGAGTTACACCGTTGCAAAATGCCTGACAGATGCGGTGAGAGCCACACCATGAATGATTGCTGGGCATAACTGCTGCAAGTTAGAGCAGTTTTTGCTGTTGCTCAGGAACTCTGCAAGATCTCCAAGCCTGGGGACATCTGTCTGTGGGAAATACCCTCAGCTCATTGGGAAAACAGGCTGAACTTGTCAAAGCAGTGGAGACACCTAGCTCCCTGCACAGCTTAAGGTGCTACATGCCCATACACCCAAGCCAGGGTGCTGGGCCCCAGGATGGGCCACTGGAGGGGCAGACACTAGAGCAGTACCATTTAGCTTCTCCCTGGAGGTAGTTTTTCCCATCACACCAAAGCTCAAATGGGCCAACAGCAGCCGTTGGGCTCAGCAGCAGCAGCAGCCCTTGGCCTTGAAGGCCACAGGCAAGGAGGAGCTCGGGGGAATACCGGCTAAATGCAGAGCCTTGTGCCTGCTGAAGTGGTGCCAGCAGATGGTCCAGCTGCTGGTGGTCTCCGAACATCCACTGGCTGAGTTTCTCCACCCTGGTTCCTGAATGACCCTGGCCCTACTCACGAGGTCTGGCTAGGTGCACCTGGAGCCCTGTTCCTGTGGGCTGGAGCCCAGCTCAGCACACCTGGGCTCCAGCCCAAAGTGACTTTTTCAAAATCACGGAGAAAACCAGCAGTGAAGGTGGGAAGGAAACCACAAACCACTCTTGCTGCACAGGGTGGTCCCCCTCAGCCCACGTACGACTTGGCTGCCCACCATCACATCCTGCTTCAAGTGCTGGTGACAGTCTTCCCAGCTACTGACCTTGCTTGGGTCTTTGCCAGGTTTTCACGTGCTCTTGGACATCCTGGGTACAGAGAAACCCGGCTGCCCTGCTGAGTTCCTGAACATCCACATCCCATCCGGAGACCTCATCTTTGACCCTGCAGGCACTGGAGACGTGGTCCTGCCTTTCCAGCGCATCCACTGGGCGACAGAGACAGGGCAGAGCCCCAACAGCCCCCGGGAACAGGTAGGTAGTGTTTCCTTTGCTCTTGCCTTTTGGCTAAATTCCTTGTTACCCAGCAATGGGGTCTGTATCAGCCAAAATAGTGTCTGCAAAAATTAAAGAGATCACCACTGTTTCCTTAAAAATAATACATCTCTCAAGTGTCCGAGCCAATTGCAAATTAAACCAAAGCACAGCTCCAAGGTACTGGTTCACACGGAGCATCATTTGTGGTTGCTCATGGTCGGTACTTTTCCTGGCCAAAGGAAATGTAATTACTCTACATCTGCCTGTGCCATCTATTTTAATGCAGATTTTAGTATCTTGCATGGTTTGTGGTGGGTGGAAGAGGAAAGGGTAAAGCAGGAGCAATTCACAGTTTTCCTTGGCTGCCAAAATTGTTACCACGTCAGTCAAAATGAGCAAAGGTAGGGCTGCCTGTGCCTGGTGAAACAAGTGATAACTGCAGCCTTTTTAGTACAAGTGTAATGAACTTCCACGACCAATTCGTACACCTGTGCTGCTCTCGAAGGCCAGTAGTTATGGCATATTTTTTAAGGCACCAACTCTTACCCTTAATAATGTATGACAAAACTGAGCCGGTACTGTCATAAAGTTGTAAAGCTTCTCTGAGTTTCAGTCACTTTGGAAAAAATCCAGCTTTCCCCCCAGTTTCTCTCTACTTTGCTGCTGAGGTTGAATGTGTTCCCAAGCCCATGTGCTTTTTCTCTCATGCTGGAAAGTTTCCCAGTCACAATCACCAAAGCAAAATAGGCCCTGAACCTTTCACATGACAGACCATGATGAGACCAGATTAGCAAGTCATGTTTTTAGCAGTATTTCCAACCTTAGAAAAATGAAAACTCCAGGGTGTTTTCATGAAAACATTTGGCAGGGGAGATATTCAACACGCTGCCAGGGCAGTGGCACTCCCTGCTGTGAGGGCAGGGCTCCCCAGAGCCTTACGTAGCGATTCACAGATGTCTGCTTCTGGCCATGGCTGAAAATAAATGGGAAAAAAAACCCCAAAATGTACTTTTGAAACACCTGTGTCTGATCTTTTGCTGTATCTGCTGGTAACTCTTGCAGTTTGCATAGAGGCTGTTGGTGTGTATATTTGCATCCTGACAGTTCTTGTTAAAGCAGAGGATGGGGTGGCTGCTTTGCAGGACCGAAAGGGACAGGCTGGGGCTTTTCAGGCACTATTTTGCAAATTTTCAGTGAGACCCCAGTGCCTGTTAATTCCCATTCCCTGTGCCTGCCCTAGACCAACGAGGTGACGGGCTGGCTGGATGGAAGCTCCATTTACGGCCCCTCACAATCCTGGAGTGATGTCCTGAGGAGCTTCTCAGGGGGAAAGCTGGCATCGGGGCCCAGCGGGCACCTCCCGAGGGAGACAGACGGGAGGGTTCCCATGTGGAAGGCGCTGGATCCGTCCACAGGACAGGGTGGTTCCCAGGGAATCTATGGTAACTGTGGCATCCACTGTGGGTTTTCGCTTGCTTGGCTCCATCCCTCTGTAATAGTGGCTTCTTCTTTGGGTTTTCGCTTGCTTGGCTCCACCTCTGACCATGAGCAGGAGGAGCAGGTGGTCCCTGGAGCTGAGCCCAGAGGGGATCCCAGGAAAGGGTATGGGGGTGCAGTGAGCCAGGACACACAGGTCAGCAGTTCCATGGGAGAGCAGGCAGTTTCCCAGCCCAAGGGAGAGGAAGACAGGTGCCCCAGCGAAGGCTTCGCAGCAAAGACATGCCATGAACTTAAGCTGCCACAACCCCAGGAGGCAACCGGTCATTCCCCAGCCAACACAAAGAGACCTGCAGATGCTGATCCCTCTGATCCAAGGCGATCTCCTCTGGGGAAGGGGGCTGCCACCAATAAAAACCTGCTCAGCTTGCTTTGAATTCCTCACCTGCCTGACCTTTTGTCCATGCAGGGGGCCTGGTGCTGCTTCTTGTGTGCTCAGGCTGCTTGTGTCCCTGGGGAGGAAGGAGGGTTGAGGGGATGAAGGGATACTGCACCCACAGGGCTGGGGATGCTCCTCCAGCCATGGACAAACCTAGACCCAGTGGCAGCATCCCCCACTGATGGTCCCTGTGGCTCTTGCAGACCTGGGAAGCGCCTGGGGGAATGAGAACCTCTTCCTGCAGGCTGAGAGCATCACCTGGTTTCGGTACCACAACCACCTGGCCACGGCACTGTCCCAGACACACCCCACCTGGTCCGATGAGGACCTCTTCCAGCACACTCGCAAGTGGGTCATCGCCAGTTTTCAGGTGAGGGATGGACACACACCCCTCCCCAGCTCTGCTGGGACCCTTGACATCCTTGCCAGCATTGGCCCTGACCCAGCTCCGCTGTGCCCTAGAGCATCGTGCTGTACGAATGGCTGCCAACCCTGCTGGGGAGAGACATCCCGGAGTACAAAGGTGAGGGGCATGGTGGGCAGTGCTGTGTGGGGAGACCAGGGGAGCCAGGGGATAACGCAGGAGAGGGAGCTCGGCCCCCTTTCCCTCCAGCCTGGCTGCTGGACCATGGCTGCTGCCCCACAGGTTACCAGCAGCACCTGGACTCCAGCCTCTCACCAGAGTTCGTGGCGGCTGCAGGGCAATTCCTGGCCACCATGGTACCACCAGGCATTTACAAGAGGTAGGAGCAATCTGGTGGGGCTGTGGGAGAGCGGTGTCTGTGCCAGAGAAGGGGATCCCCGAGATGAGGTGGTGGCTGAGGATGGTCCCAGTCCCTTCCCCACATCCTGCCCCTCGCGGGGACAGTCGAGACCGGGGAGCTGCGGGTCCAGCCCTTCTCTCCTGTTCCAGACACCCCAGGTGCCAGTTCCAGGATGTGCCTGGCCCTGGTGGCCCGTTCCCAGCAGTGCGGCTCTGCAACAGCTACTGGAGCAGAGAGGTGCGGGTAAGGGGGCGTGGGGGTCCTGAGGACATGTCAGGCTGGCCAGGGGGGCTTCATTCCTTGCTTTATGTTATGGAAGACACCACAGGGATCTGAAAGGGAAATGGGGTGGGGAGCGTGACAGCTAACCAAGGGGGTGTGAGCTCCTCCCCATCTAGACACCCCCAGATACCACCTTCATCTGCGGCAGGCTCAGACCTCAGGGTTGAGCTGATGTGGAGAAAATGAGCCAGGAAGAAGTCCCTGGGTCTGCACCCCTACGGTCACCAGTTCAGGGGTGTGGGGCTGCCTCATGTCCTCGGTCCTGTGAGGAACCATCTGCTCTTCCCCTCAGAGCACCAGGATGCAGCAGGCAGATGACATGGACAACCTCCTGCTGGGGATGAGCTCACAGATCGCAGAGCGGGAGGACAATGTTGTGGTGGAAGATCTCCAAGGTCTGCACTCCCCCATACTGCAACTGGCACATCAGTGGGGGACCCTCTCTCCCGGGGCCGTGCAGGGGCTGAGGTGGGGAGACAGGTCCCATTGCCACTGCCATCAGCACCCAACCACATGCTCAGACCAGCTTCAGCCTTGTTAATGGAGGTGCAGAGAAGCTGCAGGACATAAGCGTGTCCATGGGACTGTCCTGGCAAGAACATGAACGTGGAGATGATCTCCATGTTCAGCATGGCCCATGGCAGAGGAATGAGGCCAGCCCAGCAGCTATGGCAGTTGGTGTTGCTCCTACAGCTCTGCCGTGCCACCACCACGGCTTCAAATCCCTCCACAGATTACTGGTATGGGCCCCTGAAGTACTCGCGCACTGACTACGTGGCCAGCTGGTTTCAGCGTGGGCGAGACCTTGGCCTGCCCACCTATAACCAAGCCCGGGAGCGATTTGGGTTGGAGCCTCTTCAGAGCTGGTCAGACCTTGCCCCACACCTGGAGCAACAGGTAACAGGAACTGCTCTGGGCACGGAGAGAGTGTGGGTCAAAGGATGCTGGGGCAGTCCAGGCAGTCACTGGCCTCTCCAGTAATGCGGGAAGCGGGGCATCACCGTGATAGCCTGTTTTCATGCCTGCAGGGCTGTTGCATTGGTGTAACTGTGTAATTACATGGCACGACTATATATATCCTGCCCTGGTGCAAAGCTCCCATGCAGCTGGATGCTCTGCTCCACCTCGAGCTGAGATGAGCTGGAACTGATGCTTAGTTGCTCAAGTCCAAGCTGTGAGCTCAAGGGCATGTGGGGCTGAGCATCCTCACAGCCCACGGACGTGTAATGCCTGAGAAATGCATGTCCCTCACTCCTCCCGAGGCTTGCCAAGACTTTCTGATGCCCTGGCTGAATTCCTTCTGCTCACGTGTGCTGCGGGGGTTTCTGGCCAGGTGCTGGAGAAGGTCGCTGCGCTGTACGCCAACAATACGGCTGGGCTGGAGCTGCTCCCCGGAGGCATGCTGGAGGCTGACGGCTCCCTCTTCAGTGCCATCATCCTGGACCAGTTTGTGCGCCTGCGCGATGGCGACAGGTTTTGGTTTGAAAACACCAAGAATGGGTAAATGCCTCTTCCCCATCTGTCAGGCTGCCCACTGCTCTGCAAGTCCCCGTAACACATCCTCCAGCTTCCTCGGTTCCTAAAACAGTGCCAGGAGTGAATCCCTCCTGCTGCTGCCCGGTGACACCCAGGGCCACCATTTGGCCCCATGTCTTTTTCCCCAGGCTGTTCACAGCAGAGGAAATCAGAAAGATTCGTAACACCACCTTCCACGACATCCTGGCTGCCGTCACCCACGCAGACCCCACAGACCTCCAGCCCCACGTGTTCGTCTGGAGAGAGGGTGAGTGCCGCGTGTAAAGGGAGCGAACAGCACCAGCAAGTTAGGGAGGAAAGCAGACCCATCTCGGTGACACAGATGGTGACTCGGTGACACAGGGAAAGCACTGGGGGGGCAGTTTCTCCAGCCAGACACCTGCTATGCCCCTAAGGCAGTGAAATGTGTGCGGGATACAAGGGTTGCTCGTAAGCAAGGCAGGCAGCACTGGTACTGAAAGTGGGCTGAAGTCCAGGCAGGTGAACTACATGAGGCCTGGAAGGATCTCTGGGTACAAAAATACGACTGATGCCCTTGAAAGTCGTGCTGGGGTTAGAACTCGCCCTCTGCCTACCCCACACTGTCACGCTCCTCGCTGCCGTGCCCTCTACCTCCTTCTCTGTACAAGCACACACAGGTTGCAGATTAAACTGATGAGTGACCTGAAACATCATGGACTCTGGAGATGAGTTAAGCTTTGTGTACCACAACTGTGTAACATTCCCTACTTTTACTTTTAATTGCACCAACCCCTGTGTATGTCCTGGGTGCTGTACTGCAACACCCCCCACCCCCACCCCCACCTGGCTGTTCTGCTGACGGGGCTGTTGGTTAACCAGCTCTGCTGGAAGCGCTGGCCAGGCGTTCCTGCAGATGTGGTTGCAACAGCAGTCTGACCTGCGTCAGCTGGTTTTCAGCTTGGGGACAGCCTGGGGCTTGCACTGCAGCACATTTTGGGTTCGCAGCAGACTAAGAGCAGCCTAGTCCTGTGCTGCTGTGCATCCCCCACCCTGGTGCCCTCCTGCACCATCCTTAAAGTGGGCTTTCCTCTCCCTCCTGCTGCCATGCTTAGGATGAGGTGAGGCCAAACGCAGCAGTATGCCTTTTCTTCTTGGGATCTTGCCACACCCTTCCTACTTACCGAAAGCATTTTATTTGGTGCACATTTGAACCCTTGCAGGGAGTTTTCATTCCCTTGGCATATGTTCCATGCAATTGCACCAGGAGGACTCCCTGGGTTTGCAGCATCCAGATGAGCAGAGGCTCTGAGCCCCAGTTTGCCATGGCCCAGGGTGCTTCTTGCTCAGCCCATCCCATCAGGTGAGATGATGGAACTGAACTCCCAGAGCGCTCAAGTCCAGTTCTGCACTTGCTTTGCTCTGGCAGGCAAAGGTTCAACCTGAAAAAAAAATTGTTCCCTAAGATACGGAGTTAACTTGAGCACCCCAGTTTTGCAGTGCTGCCTGGCTCACTGGGCAGCAAACCCCACCGTCATCTTAATGCAGAGGTTCCTGGGGACAATGGGGGTGAGATGGGTAAAAGGTCCATGATGCTCACAGCCTGTCTCCCCCCGTGCAGGGGACCCGTGCCCCCAGCCCCAGCAGCTGACAGCTCACCACCTGGCCAACTGCACGCCCTTGACGGTGCTGGACTACTTCGAAGGCAGTGGCACAGGCTTCGGGATCATCATTGTTGTCCTCTGCTGTCTGCCTTTAGGTTTGCCACTCCGTTTCTTTACCCATCTCCTTTTCTACTGGAGAAAGGGGCTGAGTGCCTATGGACCAAGCACGTCCCAGCAGGAGCTGCTGAGTCCTGGTCAGCCCACGGTCCTTGAGATGGCAGGGTCCTGGGGCACCAGGAGGGAGCAGGGCTTTCATGGAGCATCTCCACGTTAAATAAATCCACGCAGCATTGAATCGGGGGTGATGTGGAAGAAATAAGTCACGCAGGTGATGCTGCCAAAGTGGAAAGGAGCTTTATGATATCTCATTCCTCCTTCTCCCCTGTGTCCACAGGGACTCTGTTTGTTGCCTGGATCGTTTCTGTTTTCCGCAAGAGAGATTTCAAGAAGCTGCAGAAGGAGCAGGGCCCCAGTGTGCGGAGGGAAGTGACCAGCGAGGCGATACGTGGTGAGGTGGCACTGTCAATCCTACGATGGCATCTGGTGATGCTGCTGAAGTCAGGGCACATCCCAAGGCAGGGCTGGGCTTGGAGCTTATATCCAGACTGGATATAAGGAGAAACTGTTTCCCCAGGAGGATAGTCAAGCAGTGGAGCAGGTAGCCCAGAGCAGTGGTGCAATCTCCGTCATGTCTAAGACCTGACCAAATAAAGCCTTGAGCAGACTGGCTTGACCCTCTAAGCTGGTCCTATTTTGGGCAGGAGGCTGGGCGACAGACCCTTCCAACCTAAGTCCTTTCCAACCTGAGTCATCCTATGGCCCTTTAATTCCAGCCCTCTCCAGATCACACCTTACCTGAAGGAAACCTATGCAGAGCAATTGCACTGGTAGCTCCAGGACAGGGACTGTATCTCCTTGCTCTGGACAATGGAAAAATCCTGCCTCCCTGCTCCACGGTCTGTACTCCTCGTGTGCCCATGCACTTGAGCTCTGCAATTGGGAGAGCATAATTTTTCTCTCAACATGTGTGTCTGGTCATGAAATCACTCCCAAGCTGCATCTTGGTGAAGGGGGTGCTGGGGTGCACAGGAGGAGCCCAGGTGCACATTTCCAGCTGAGTCCTGTGCTCTCTCCCATCAGCCACGGAGTGGCACGGTCCCAGGACAGACAGCTCTCCTGTCTACGTCCAGCTCCAAACTGATGAAGTGCTTAAAGTGCTGGATGGGAGAGGGTCTGTGCTTCGGAGCATCAGCCTGAAAGCCCATCAAAGGGTGGAGGTGATCCTCTCCAGCAACAAAGGGAACAGAGCTCTGCTCCTGAAGAGACCCAAGGAGTACGACCTGGTGAGTGCCATGATGCCTGGGGTATGATACCTTCCCTTGGACTTTCCACAGTCCTCTCCTGCTGGTCATGTACAACTCCTGAGAACCGCCAGGTCCAGTTCATACCACGGGGTGACCACTGTGCTGAAAAGCGTCAGCACTGGCATCCCGGCTGAGCCCCTGCTGCCCGCAGCCACGCCGTGGTGTCTTCTGTAGGTGCTGCTTTTCAGCGAGGAGGCAGAGAGGAGCAACTTCATTGGGAAGCTACGAGGCCACTTGGAGGAGAGCGGCCTTCATCTGCACGTGTCTGAGATGAAGGAGCAGAACCTGATGAAACAGGCAGTCACTCAGGAGCAGAGAAAACAAATGCTGGAGACTTTCTTCAGGCACCTGTTTGCTCAGGTCAGTAGAAGCGTGGCAGGCTCTGATGCATGGGGGAAGGTGTTTCTGTATGGATTAAGCCATGAACGTTGCCGCTGTCGCTCTCTGTAAGAGCTGCTAGGCCATGCACAAGGAAGCTGCCAATATTTTTAGGACTGAGAAGCATTTTCCCTTGGAGAAGAGAAAGGGAGTTCTGTTGTGCTGATCTAAGTGTCTAAAGTTACGAAGAGACTTTTGGATAATGTAACTGAGGTCTCCATGACGGTCACTGGCATTTAGTATGAAAGTCACATTGTGTGGAAGACACGAGGGACTTTCCCACGGTGTCTCCCATGAGTTTTATGCCAGGAAAGCCACCAGTCCTTGTGCAACAGGTCAGGGAAGTGAACACCAGCCTTCTGCTCTGCCAGCACTCCTGCTATTTCTTTTGTGGGTTACAACCTGCAGGTGCTGGAAATCAACAGGTCTGATGCTGGAGAGCTCAACTTCGAATCCTCACAGAAGGCAAAGGAGTCTCTAACGTGTGAGCTGAGCAGGGCAGAGTTTGCCGAGGCCCTGGGACTCAAAGCCCACTCCATGTTTGTGGACTCTATGTTCTCCCTGGCTGACAAAGATGGCAACGGCTACATCTCCTTCCGGGAATTCCTGGACATCTTGGTGGTCTTCATGAAAGGTGGGAGCTGGAGCTGGTTAATGTCTTCATCTGTTGCCCTCAGTCCTGTTTCTAGGCTCTGGCAATGCCACCAGCAGAGTGATGCATCCAGCAGATCAATCTGTAGGCACTCCTACAGATTAAAATTCCCTTCACTTAGGGACAGCTTCAGCTTGAGTTATGGGGCAGTGACAATGCAATTATGTCTTCTGTAAGACTTTTCATGAGGGGAGCTATCTTTCACCACCATAGACGACTCTGCCCTCTCTCCTGAGTGGACCATGCATCCTGTCCTTGAGAGACAGGTAACTGTATCCAACATCGTATCTGATCCTCCCTACATGATGACTGGAATAGTGGATTCATAGATGGAGGAGGGGAATGCCAGATTCAATCAAAGCAGCGCCCAGAAAAATCGTTGCTGTGCAAAAGCACGTTTTCAGTTTGCAAAATAATGTACAAGAAAGAATGTGTATCTACCTGATTTTTTACCTTGCACTTGAGAAAGTCAAGTGCGAGGAAGGGTGGCACGCTATTGACGTTCAGTCGCTAGTCAAGCTATGATCAGCAGTGTGCTTTCAGTCTTGACGTTTGCTGCTGTAGGTCCAGACTCTAGAGACAATGCTTGAGAGCACATTTGTTGATGAAAATAGGATCTTGTTCTTTCTTTGCCTCTCTCCCTCCCCACTAGGGTCCCCAGAGGAGAAGTCTAAGGTGATGTTCAGGATGTATGACATTGATGAGAATGGGTTCCTCTCCAAGGAGGAGTTTCTGAGGATGCTCAGGTACTTCTTTTCATCTTTCAAGATGTTTTTGCAATGTCTGTAAACCAGATATCTTCAAAAGCAGCTCCATTTCTGTGCTTCACTCACCGAACGTGCCACATGAGAGCCCACGGGCTCCTGCAAAACTGGTCTGGGGCTCTGCCCTCTGTTATTTGAAGGACTCGAGCTGTGGCCCTCTGAAGTTCCCATCTCTCCTCATTGCTACAGGTCCTTCATTGAGATCTCCAACAACTGCCTGTCAAGAGACCAGGCAGAGCAGGTGACAGAGTCCATGTTTCGGGCCTCAGGGTTTCAGGACAGGGATGAGCTGACATGGGAGGATTTCCACTACATGCTGCGGGACCATGACAGTGAGCTTCGTCTCACCCAGCTCTGCGTCAAAGGTCAGTGGGCAGGAGCAGTGCGTGACCCCAGACCCTGCAGGGCTGTAGGCAACGGGCAGCACCCAGTACATAGCTCCCAAATCTCGTCCCATCAATCTCTCCAAGCCAACTGCAGTATTGGGGCATCAGCTGTTGCTCCATCTGTGACACTTTTGGGTCAGCTCAGAGCCTCTCCCCACCATGCCCCTGCCCAGGGGAGATGCTTAAACCTTGTCCACCACATCTTGCAGACCCTGAATGGCTGTTTGTCCTTTTGGCTTTTCAAAGGTGTCCCTGAGGTGCTCAAGCAAAACCTGCACAGCCGCGTCTCCTTCATAAAAAAGAAAGAGCCAAAAGGGTAAGATCTCCTCCTGAGCCTTGCCGCTGCTGTTTCTTCTTCTCTTTCTGCCCTGGTGCACATCCATCCTTCACCTCAGCCCCTCTGACAAATGCCCTCACTCTCTGTTTGCACACCCAGTTTGCACACTGGAGAAGGGGGATGACAGTGCTGGGACATGGCCATGAGCAAGCCCGATGCTGTGGTGGGGCTGCCGCCCCCCTCCCTGGCCAGCACCCAGGCAGGCAGAGGTGAGGCACTGCCTCCTGCAGAGCCCCCATTGCATCCATATGTGGGGATGGGCATCCTACCTTGCTTTTCAGAGAAGTGGGTTAACCTGGAGGGAATCCAGCCCAGGTACCGTGCAATTAAAGCTAGCATGGGCAGGCCTGCAGAAAGAGCTAAACACCTTCTCAGCTGAGCCTGAGATGGAAAATGGAGAAATGGGGGAAATTTTGCCAAGCCCTTGCTGCAAATACAGCTTTGGGCTAGAGAGAGCTCTATTTCCAACAGAACCATGTCAGAGGAGGAGAAAGACCCAAACCTGGACACCATGGGCCACTTCACAGAGCAAGAAGGGCGAGAGCTGAGGAAGAGGGCAGGCAGAAAGTAAGTATACCCTCTCCTCGCCAGGTGCGCTTCTCAGGTTTGGGTTCAGCCGTCTGCTGTTTCTCACGTCTCTGTGTCACGTACCCTCCTGTCAAATGGCACTGCTGCAAGGAGCCAGCACCCCAGTGACGGTGGTGCAACGCAGGGAAGGGATGCGAGAGCATCCCTGCAGGAGGTGCCCCGGTCCAGGCAGGCACATCACAGCCTCTCGCTGGCCAAGGAGCTATGGGAACAGCCCTGTCTCAGTAGGGATGGTGCCACAGCTGGGTCTGGGTGATGTGCCTCCATGAAAAAAAACCAAATGAAAAAAGTAAATGAAGCGGCCAACTCCAGAGCCCGCAATAGTGTTTAGAGTGTGTGCCTTGCCTGCAAAGAGAGGCTTTGCCTGGCAGGTCCTGCCTGCACTCCTCTGCCCCTTGGGATGCTGCTGGTTCACCTGTGGGCTCCCTGCGAGAGCTACAGGAGAGACTCTGGTCCTCATTGCTGTGGCAGCAGCAAATACTTCTGCAAAGAAGCAGTTGAGTGGTTGTTACACATGACCAGAATATCCTGATTTGCCATAATAGCTCTAAGGAGCTTCCCCTACTTTGGGATCAGTTTGGAGGGCTGAATATTACTATGAAAATTATCTTTCACAGTTCTTATCTACAGTTTACTTTATGGGTCACCATGTGTATATTTGTTGCCGGCTTTCTAAAGTGTGTAGATCGGGATGACCTGAGATCAGCCGCTGACACTGTGCTCTTCAGGTCGCTGCCACCACTGGTGCGCAGAGGTGGTCACGGTGCTGTACGGGGAGGAAGACCCAAACCTGGGCAGTGTGTCCCTGAGCCGTACCTTGCCAGCTAAACCTCAAAACGACACCAGCCCCCTTGTATTTTCCAGGGTGAATCAGTACCAGCTGCATTTGTACACCGAAGCACAACGGAAGAAGTACAAGCGGAACAAAGTTCAGCAGAAGATCCAGGAGTTCAAGCGCTTCGTTGAGAACTACCGGCGCCACGTTGTCTGTGTGGTCCTCTTCTCCGCCGTCACTGCTGGGGTGTTCGTGGAGAGAGCCTACTGTGAGTGCCCATGCAGCCCGGCTGCCCCAGATGTGAGGGGTGTGGGCTGGGCTCCTCAAACCTAGTGGTTGCGTGGGCTGTGCTGGGGTGGGAAAGGTCCTGGCACAGCTTTAGGCAGTAGTGTTGGTCCTCCCCTGGAATAACCAGAAGTTACTCTGGGGTGGGAGGGGACCTCTGGAGGGGTCTGGTCCAATGCCCCGCTCAGAGCAAGGTCCATTTCAAAGCTGAATCAAGGCTGCTGCAGGCTTTGTGTTAAGAAGGTTTGAGGAGCTCCAAGGTCAGAGATCCCACCACCTCACTGGGGCTTAACTAGTTTTTGACCATCCTCCCTGTGAAGAGTTTTGATTTTACATCAAACCTTAATTTCCTTCAGTGAAATGTATGCTGTCACCTTTTGGCCTTTCGCTGTGCATCTCTGAGTTTGGCACTCTCCCCTCCCTAACACCCATGAAGTGGTTGCAGACAGCTACAAGGTCTTCCCTGACCCACCTCCTCCAGCCTGAACAAGCCCATTTCCCTCAGTCTTTCCCCTACGTGACATTTTCCAGCTCCCACCCACCCTGGTGGCCTCCACTAGACTCATTTCAGTTTGTTGACACCTCTCATATTGGAATGCTCAACTGAGGACACAACACCAGGTGCAGTTACAGTGCCCAGCAGAGAACAATCCCCTCCCTTGACCTCCGAGGAGACCATCACCCAGCAGCTCTGGGGGGTCTGACACAAAGAATCGTGACCCTGTCCCCACACAGCCCAGTCCCTCATGACCTTTTCTTGGTGAAGTCACACAGCTGGCTGTCCCCTTGTTGCAGGGTCACGGTCCTCAGTGCCGGGCATGCTGACGCCCCCTCCGTTCACTCTCCCTAGACTACGCCTTTGCATCCCCCAGCACGGGAATCACTCAGACCACCTTCGTGGGGATCATCATCTCTCGGGGATCAGCTGCCTGCATCTCCTTCATGTACTCCTACATCCTGCTTACCATGTGCCGCAACCTCATCACTGTCCTGCGGGAGACCTTCCTCAATCACTACATCCCCTTTGATGCTGCCGTAGACTTCCACCGCTGGATTGCTATGGCAGCCCTGATTTTCTCAGGTAGGTGGGCTGCTGGGGCATGTGCTGCCCAAGAACCACAGCTAAAGCAGGAGGACCAGCTCATCATGGCACAGCAGGACCAGGCAGAAGCTTGAAGGCCCATAAGGAGCCTGCGGAGACAGACACTTCGCACCAGAGAAGAGGAGGTCTCTGGGCACGTCAGCAGGGTCTGCTGCATCTCCATCCACAGCAGCAGGGACGTTTCTCTTTCCTGGTTTCTGTCTCTTACAGTGCTCCACACCGCAGGTCACATAGTGAATGTCTACATCTTCTCAGTCATGCCGCTCAGCGTGTTGTCCTGTCTCTTCTCCAGTGTCTTTACAGATGATGGGTAGGTGAAATTTAAAGCACAGTCCAGAGTGTCCTGGGCAGGGACAGGAATGAAAGTGGAAACCAGGGGTTTGCTCTGACCACTCTGTGGTGCTGTCTCTTGTCCCTCTCCAGGTCACAGCTCCCACGGAAGTATTACTGGTGGTTCTTCCAGACTATTCCAGGTGAGATCACCTAGCAGGCACACCTGCATGCCTGTGCTCAGGATGGGCAGCTATCTGCCCAGCCCAGGTGGAGCCCCTGGGGGCTGCCCTGATTCCCCCCGGGACCTCCCCAACCCCTCCTCTCGCAGGCATGACAGGAGTGCTGCTGCTCGTGATCCTGGCCGTGATGTACGTGTTTGCCACCCACCACTTCCGACGCGTCAGCTTCCAGAGCTTCTGGATCACCCACCACCTCTATGTGCTGCTCTACATCCTGGTAAAGCATTTGGGCTGGGAGGGAGGGGTGGGTGGTGCTGATGCACTGCAAGCCCGGGGGTCAGTCCAGCTGATGAGGTGAAATAGTTGAGGAGATCCCAAGGAGCTGGTGGGCCCGGTCCCAGCTCCCCGCTGCTGCTGAGCTGTCACCAAATCAACCACGGGACAATGGCTTGCCGTGCTGAGCACCACCCTGATGGGGGCTCCTGCCGGCCCAGGTCGTCATCCACGGCAGCTACGCGTTGATCCAGCAGCCCCGCTTCCACATCTACTTCATCATCCCAGCTCTCATCTACAGTGCGGACAAGCTGCTCAGTCTGAGCAGGAAGAAGGTGGAGATCAGCGTGGTGAAAGCCGAGCTCCTGCCCTCAGGTACCACAACATCCCTGGCCATACGGCTTGAGCTCAGCCCAGGCTCTTCAAGAGCATCGGGGGGCTGCAGTGATGGAGGAGCCTACACCACCCAATGTCTCGAGCTCAGCGGAGCCCCTCTTCCCCCCCGCCAGGTGTCACCCACCTCCAGTTCCAGCGGCCACAGGTCTTCGACTACAAGTCTGGGCAGTGGGTGCGCATCGCCTGCGTGGCCCTGGGCACCACTGAGTACCACCCTTTCACCCTGACCTCAGCGCCACATGAGGACACGCTGAGCCTGCACATCCGGGCTGTGGGGCCCTGGACCACCCGCCTGCGGGAGCTCTACTCGCCAGAGAGCCTGGCCCTCACCGGCAAGCTGCCCAAGGTGAGTCCCGTGCTGCTCCTGCAGGGACAGGGACGTCTGAGCCCAAGAGCATATCAGCAAGGGGTTCTCAAGCCTTGAAGGTGGCAAAGATGTGGGCAAGCGGAGGCAGGAGATGTTCTGCTGATGGCTGGCTCCTTTCCAGCTGTATCTGGACGGGCCCTTTGGGGAGGGCCACCAGGAGTGGAACAAGTTCAAGGTGTCTGTGCTAGTGGGAGGAGGCATCGGAGTGACGCCCTTCGCATCCATCCTCAAGGACCTGGTCTTCAAGTCATCCATAAACTCCAAGCTGCTGTGTAAGAAGGTAAGAGGAAGCATCTGAAAGACAAGAGTCCTTCTGAGATGCCTCCTGCTGCCACGGGCCAGTTTAGGGTAAAATCCTCCGTGATCTGTCTGGGAAGGAGTCCCATGGACATGCATAAAGGTGCTAGCCCCACCCTGAGCCTTACCCCCTGTGCCACAGATCTACTTCATCTGGGTGACACGCACACAGCGGCAGTTTGAGTGGCTGGCCGACATCATCCGTGAGGTGGAAGAGACAGACAGGAACAACTTGGTCTCTGTACATATCTACATCACACAGCTGGCTGAGAAGTTTGATCTGCGCACCACCATGCTGGTGAGCCTGGCTACCCACCAAGGAGGCTGTCATGTCATGCTGGGCCATGCTGGGCCATCTGATGTGCAGTGATCTCTCTTCCAGTACATCTGCGAGCGGCACTTCCAGAAGGTGCTGAACAAGAGCCTGTTCACAGGGCTGCGCTCTGTCACCCATTTTGGGCGCCCTCCCTTCGTACCCTTCTTCAGCTCGCTGCAGGAGGTGCACCCTGAGGTCAGTGCCTGGCTGGGGACAGGAGGAGCGGCACCCACGGGCCGGTGCAGAGGACTGGTCCCAGCCTGTCCCTGAGGCCCCTGAGAACTTGGTGGCATCTACTCCAAGGAGAGTGCAGATGGGCCATGAACCCCACTTTCCCTCCCCAGTCAGGATGAGCTGCAAGAGTCAGCAATGACCTGTAGCAGCCAAACTCCCCCCTGCTAGGGTGAGACCTTGTCTGCAACAGCTGCCCAGAGCTGGCAGAGACCCTGGGGGATCCCATCCTCCCTCCTTGGCCCCAGCAGCTCCACAGGGAGGTGACAACCTTCCCCAGAAGCCTTCTCAGGCTAGGATAGACTGCTTGCTGGCCAAGCCCGTGCCCAAAGCTGCCAGAGGACAAAGGGCCAAGGCGGGCTGGGCTGGGGGGAGAGCTGGTGCTGCTGGGTTTGACCCCTGTGGCTCCTTCCTTCCCCAGGTGCAGAAGATTGGGGTGTTCAGCTGTGGCCCGCCTGGGATGACAAAGAGCGTGGAAAAGGCTTGTCAGCAGCTGAATAAGAAGGACCAGACCTACTTCGCACATCACTATGAGAACTTCTGACCCTACCCCGTGCCTTTTCACCCTTGGGCTGCAGTCTTCATTGTTCAACCCCAGCACCTGTGCAGCAGTGCTTGGGATGGTCATGGGCTTGGGCTCCCACCTACCACCATCCCCAGGAGAAAGCCATCCATGGCCAAGAGCATGGACACTGCAGCCTGGCAAGACCCCACGGTGCAATAGCCTAGGGGTCTGCATATTCCCCAGGGCCCGTGGACCCCTTCAGACCACACACCCAATGCTTTAATGGATGCAGACACATCAGGCAGGTAGCTTTTATTGAGGAAAGCTCAGTACCAGCCCAAGAAAGGGACTGATCTCGCAGTAGTAAAATTAACATGACTGTAAATCAAAGATCAGATTAATCTGCAACCTGCTATCTCATTAGTACCTTGTTCATGGCTCACAAGCTCAGCAGGAAGGCCTGATATCTGGGAAAAGTTACAATTCATTCACAGTGGTAAAACCCTTCAGTGATGCTGTCCCTTTACTTCTCACCTTCACTCCCCTCCATGCTAAAAGCGAGCTCTGTCCCCCAGCAGCAGCCCCTCCTTGGGAGCCACCTAAAGACAGGGCTCTCTGTGGTCCCAGCCAGAGACAGGGCAGCTTCCCTGCAAACACACTGCAGCCTGTCCTGGAGCGGTGCTTCTGCCCTGCGGGGAGCTGCTGTGGGGGGATGACACAGCAGATACTAGCACCTTCAAAAACGCTCCGAGCTTTGGACCCGCAGTTGCTGTCTGCAAGGAGCATAAAGAGAACAGCCCGAATGTGCAGATGCTTCCCCTAGAGGTGGGCTGGCCAGGCTCTGTTCTGCAGGCTGACAGAGTCCCGAGCGTCCCCGAGGGAAGGTGCGAGTGGGAAGACGCAGGCAGCTCTGCCCGATACACACAGAGACACCCAGGCCCTTCTGCACGTGGGGTCTGCCGGGGGAGAGCCAGCTGTGTGAACCATAGTCCCTAATCAAACCGCAGCGTTTTGATTCAAACTATCCCCTATTGGTTCTTCATTTGTAGTTACCTGTTAATACTCAAATGGTGTATCCCTCAGTGCCACTCACCCTTTACAAAGCAGTGCCTGCATAAGGTGACTGTATAAACATGCAACAGCCATACATCAGCCTCCTGTGGCCTCATTTCACATCCCGGGCAGGCGGTGTGACAGGCGAGAGGCCTGGGCACCACAGCATCTCAGGGGTTGTGGTCGGTGGGGTCACACTTCAACATGACTTTGACCCCTTCACCCCTCTTGGTGGTCTCAAATGCCTCAAGAGCCTTTTCCAGGGGAAAACGGTGTGTAACCAATGGCTTGACATTGATCCGCTTGGATGCGAGCAGAGCAATTGCCACAGGCCACCTGGAAGGGAAAAAAAAAGCAGGAGATGAGAGCAGCCCCCAGTCTGGAGCCCCAAGAAAAGAGCACGGAGCAGCCTGGTTTCATTACAGTAATTTCCTTAGTCCAGGCAAGCAAGAGGAGTTTTGCCTGCAAACAATCTTCCAGAACGGGAACCTCAAGCATCAGGCATGGGAGATGGGACAAGCCAACTGCTCTGGGCTGTTGAGCACCGAGAAGGCAGGCACTGCTATACACAGACATAGCCCACAAGAGGCTAAGTAAGTGAAAATTACAGGAAACAACTGTACTCCTGAAGCATCACATGAAAAACAAAATTGCTGTGTGCCACTCTCCACTCACCTGGTCTCCTCGCTTGCAGACTGATCACTGTGGAGTTCAAACACACCAACTCAGTGCAGGAAGAAGAAAGGAGAAGCCTCAGTCAGCTTCCAGCCTCTCCTCTGGCACAAATTGGCCCTCAATTTGATTGCCTTGCTGATCCATTTGAATGGACCAAATTAGTGTGATGGGGATACAAAGGGACGCAGCAGCTAATCTAATTCCCAAACTGCCTACTTAAAGACACTTCTCATTTTAAGAAGGAGCTTGATTACATCTCATAAATCCTTCCTGGTAGTCAACCTCTACAGACTAAAAAAGGATTCTTGCTCTACTAGCAAGAAACTACAGCTCTGAACATAGCAAAAATCAGGTTGCAAACATGCAATGCTGTGTTCCAAGCCCTGCCCCAGAAGTACAAGACCGAAGAGAGGTCAGCGGAGCTTCACCTGCCTACAGGGCAAGGCCAGCTTTCAGTAGTCTCAAAGACCTGCCTGTCCATGAGCCATGCAGTTCAGTCCTCTGGAGAGAGCACAGATACCTCCAGACCGGCTCCAGACACATCTTCTCTAAACAAGGCTCTTGCTCATGCCAGCATTCACTATCTCCAGCAAGACCGACAATGTGATTTCCTTCCATGACGAGCAAGGAGAGCAGAGCTGGGCACAGCTTGGCATAGGACATGGCACTTGGGATTTTGACTCTTTGCCCAGAATTAAGATTACCCATATCCTTTGCCTCAAAATAGATAATAGAATAGTTAGGAAGGTGAATGCCAGGAGGCAGCCAGCTTTTCACAAATTAGTGTGTAGGGTCAGGACCAGGTCAAATTTGCAGTGCAGTGTTCATACAGGAACCAAGGCACAAAATGCAGGACACATCAGTCAGACTGTCTGCACTCAGCACTGGCATTTCAGAGTGACATGAGGTTTAACCAACTGTAAGGAAAACCAGCCTTTTGCACATCCTCACTCCTTGTGGAAAGCAAGAACTTCTTACTGACAGATTTGGAAACACATCAGCCCACGCTGCACAAGACTCACGTGTTGCAATAGCGGAATATCCCCCGGATATCCACCTCCCGCACGGCAGCGTTCACGATGGGCACGGTGACCATCTCAGGCCCCAGCCCCACCAGCACCAAAGTCCCACCAGAACGAGTGGCCTGGAGAACAAACACAAAAATATGTTACATTTTGCAAAACACAGTCACCAGAGCTTGCACAGCAGTCTGTAAAAAATAAAGACACACTTTGTGGCTGTAATGGACTGTCCAGGGCACAGCAGAGGACAGGGAAGCCAGGGGAGAGGCAGGATCCTGTCAGGAGCCCGTAAGTGTGAAACACACAACAAACAAGGCTTAAAAAAGCAGTCTTGAAAATATCTGAAGGATTTTCTAAATCTTATTCTGAAAAATGACTAGCACCTAGGAGTATGAAAAGTACTTTTCGATTTTGGGACTAATGGGAGAGATTTAAAACTAAGAGCCTGATGCTCCACTGGAATTTCTCTTTTTGTAGCTTGTCCCATTTGTCTCCTGTCCTTTCATTGTGAAACTGCGCTACCTGCTTCACAGCTTCCCATCAGGCAGTTCATGACAGCAAAACATCTCCTCCTTAACTGCTTTCTTCACCTGCTGGAATTAATTTTCTTAATTATTCTCCTTATTTGGACATAGCTTCAACTTGATGGAAGATGCTGTCCCACTTGTCCTCCCTGACAGGGCTGCGTAGCCATGCTGAGTTTCAGGGTCTTATTGTAGTCTCTTCAGTAAGTGGTAAAGTCAAGTCAGACAATTATCCCCATGCTGCCTGCAAAGACATTAACTCTTTAATTGTCTCTCTTAGTTGTTGCCTAATGAGCACCTCCTCTCCCTCACACCAAGCTCGCCGAAATTAAGCACTATGGGAGGGAAAATAACTGTCATTCACTGCAGCGTCCCAGAAAAAGAAAAGCCAATGCCAGACAAGCAATACTCACATAAATGCCAGCCTGGATGCAGGCTTCCACTCCTGTACACTCCACAGTTATCTCAGGCATGCAGCCAAGCAGACTTTCCACTTTGAAGGCCACCTCCTTCGGAGTCTCATTCTTCACCTGAATGGTGAAATCTGCCCCCACCTCCTTGGCTTTTTGAAGGCGAGATGCAGATAAATCTGGGGAACACAAAACAAATCAAGAACTGGAGCATTATGTGAAGCAGAAGGGGAGAAAAAACCTGAGCCTGTAGTCTGCTTCCTACCCGCACCTGACAGTCTCCACAGAGCCACCTTGTTTGGTGACCAGCTGTCAATTCTCTCAGGAGAGAGAAGGCAGTATTTGCTATGTGGTAGGACAAGGTGGGGAACTGCAGCCCACTAGTACCTTCTCAAGAATGTATGTAGAGCACTCAGACCATAGGGCTTCCCACCCTTGATGCAAGTAGGTCACCATCAAGGAGGCCTGATGGAAACATACGTCTGCGGTCGGAACATGGGTTCACAGGGCAGCACACAAACAGGAGAGGTCACAAACAAAAAGGGTCTACATCCCCTCCCTCAAATTCACACGGCATTCAGTGAGGAGGCAGGGAGGAGACCTGCTCACTTTTCTGGGCAGACAGAAGGACTGGTGATGAGGTCAACTTAAAGACACAGGAGATGCCACAAGCTTTCCAGCTGCAGAAGAGGGTGTGCTTCAAAGGTGCTAAAGCATCAACTCACAGATGAAAATCACACCATACAAAGTAATGTCTGGGCGAAGAAACAACTGCCACCAGGAGACTCAAGGAGTGTCTTCTAAGATGACTGTAGATCTCCCAGTTTCTCTTTGGTACTGCAGGAATATCCAAGGTGTGCCAAGACAAACTAGAAGGCCAAGCTTCCAAACTCCAAAGGGCAAGCACATCCATGCCACAAGCAGGAACCACAGCAGGAACAGCAGTGGCCAAGCACTGGCATGTTGCTGTCTTCACGCTGAAGAGCAGAGGAACCTCAGTGCAGGCAAAGGCAAAAGGCAGCAGGAGAGGAGGGCGAGACAGACAGGTCAGTGCTGAGCTACACTTGCCCTGTTTGAACATGGTTGTGTCTTAACAAAACTGACACCACCTAAGAAAGACTGCACTGCCTGGTGTGTCTCTCTGGCAATGACTCTTTCATGAAGCAGCTTCACTAATTCACACAGGACCTAAATCCACTAGTGAAAACTAACTGTAAAAAAACACATTATACACACTCTCAGCAAGTTAACCTAGAGAGAAGCCTACAGTGAGGCAAAACCCCACCACTCCTGCATTTTCCTTCCCTGGCTCTCAAGATCATTTGCTATTGCTGACACACTCAAGGATACTCCCTCTCAAAGGGCACTAGGCAGGGAGGCAATGTTGCTCTGACCTTCCTAGGGCCCAGAAATCACCTGGCTATAGACAGCACAGCACCGAGAAGCCTTTCTGACAGGAGATGTCAGGCTCAGAGGATCATTAATGTGGCCATTTCACTTCTAACAGTACCAGATAAGAGCAGATCACAAGCTCTCTGAGGGCTTCCCCAATGAACCATCAGCAGATGCTTTCAGCTGAGCAAACTGCAGAATGCATTAGTTGTCAACACTAAGTGCTGCCCTGCTGTTACAGACCTCTCCCATCCTTTTAGCCTCCTTATAACAGCACTGGAGGCTCTCTCAAGCAGTTTCTGTTACAGATGAATGAGCAGGCAAGGGAACGGATCTAGTAAAATAGTGGACTTCAAACAGCCCATTAACACACAGCAGCAAAGCTGGTATTGATGAATGTCTGCAAGGGCATGGCTGTACTCTGTCCACAGGGATCCTGACAGTGCTGTAGGTATCTTTTGAAGATCCATAAAATGGTTTGTAACATGAAGTGAGCTACCCAGGTGAGTAGCCACACTGTGTCTTCTCTTCCACGTCCCCAGGAAGGAAGCCACCCATCCCTCTCCAGGCACCACTGGTGACCAGGACATCTCTGGAGATAAGGAGGAGGACAGAGGAGTGGGATTTCCCAGGCAGAAACAACCTCTTTGCCTTGCACTGAAGCAGTGATTTACAAGGGCCTGTGTGCTGGCACTGGAAGAGACGTTCAGATCAAACGTGGAAACTGAGCTGTAACAGCCAAGATTTCCTAGACCCAAACCTCAGGGTAAGCAATGTCTCCTGCCAGAGGTCCTAGGCCTGAATACTTGGAAAATGATGCCTTTGCCAGGGGGACACTCCTCTCCAGGACACACCACAAAGAGGACCATCCCCTCTCACCAGGGCACAGTCTTCAGAGAAGTCAGGGATGGGGTAGGGCGAAAATACCGAGGGAAAAGAGAAGGAGGACAAGGCTACTGCTCTGACATAAGCCACTCTGACTCAGTCCCAGCACTGGGAGGAAGACAGGCCAGAGGACCTACCCTGCCCATCACATGATGAACAACACGGACATGCCCCCACTGGCAGCACAAGCGCTCGAGACGCTGGGTGCTGTCACACCCATTGAGATGAGCACCCAGGAGACCTGAGGAGGGAGTTTCAAGAAGGAACAACAGAGAGTAATAAAATGCAGTCAAAGGAGGAAAAGCCAAGGCTGAAAAGTGAGGGCAGCATCACCCCGGAAGCCTTGACACGGGCTCTCACTCCTGTGGCTGCAGGAGGCATTGGTCACGTCTGCCCCGCAGGCTGTACATATGGTCATGCCTGACCCTCTGCTAGCTGAGCTGCACCCAGACACCTCCCATGCAGCAAGGGCATTTCTGAGGACCTGAAGTGCTTCCAAACGACTTCTGCCTGGCATGGCTTGTGTCCCCCAGCTCTCACTGGAGACCACGGGAGCTCCACAGTACTCCCAGCAACGGACTGAAATCCCCATGAAGTTCAGCCTCAAAACACCAGCTTGCAGCAGACACAGCTGGACTCAGCCATTTACAGTATCTGCCCAGGCACTACTATATTTTATACTGTCTCTTTGGCAGAAATACATCCAGAGGCAGTGCCTTGGACCAACAGGCCCTCCCAGCCAATGTACTTCAAAGTGGCCACCAAAGTCACTCTCAGGCAGCAGACCCCCCCACACCTTTCCTAAACCAGTTGGCCTCTGGTTTGCTGACCTGCTCAGGAAGGAAGTCGTCACGTCAGAGAGGCATGCAGGATGCACCAGCGTCAGACCTGGTCAGGGCTGTGATAACGTCTTGGTATACCTGGCCTAAGTGAATCACTACAAGCACTTGTTGAAGCCGACAGGTCTGCAGGTTACCAAATGAGAAGGTTACCATACTGTTTAGAGCTCCAGACACTTTTAAGTGTTGAGAAGGACCAAGTCATGTGGGTTTTAAACCTTGATGCAGCTGAACTCCACACAACTCTTGGGAAACTAGTCAATTATACAATTAAAGGGTTGCATTTTGCCTCTAGTCAGAAATTTGTTTTCACTTCCTGGCTGCTTGAGCTAATTAAAGTTTTAGCTGCCAGACTAAGAGTAGACCATTCTTGTATTTCTGCTCCGATGGAAGTTATCAAATTATACTTAAGTGTCTCATGATGGCTTATGAGCCTTAACAGGCTTGAAACTCTCACACTTTCTATGTTGATCTTCTTTCGCAAAGGAGTTGAACTCTTCCTAGTTTCATCTTCCCTGGCCTTGACTTCCAGGGTTTCTGGAGGCACCAGTACCCAGGACTTCAGATTTAAATAGCACAAGAGGAATAGTTTCCCTTAAGTAGGAATTACTAAATTCACCTTTAGAGACAGTCAGAGTAAGGCAAGACAGTCCAGCACCACCACACAAATTACCCAAACTGTCATCTCACTTTCTGGGGAATAAGGCTGCTCTTTTACATGCCCCTAAGCAGAAAAGCAGCTTTTTAGAGCAACAGCTATATCCACTGTCCACAGCAAGGCAGAAGGACAGAAGAAGGTTGCCCATAAATATTAATCACACCCACTCAGCAGCAGAGCACAGAAAGTCATAGACCTTAGGGAAGAGTAGATGAGGACCCATGAAACAAATTGATCTTCTGCACCCAACTGCAGTCCATCAAATAAGCCAACACCCTCCCCCCACAAAAGGGAGAACACTAGGTTTGACAGGAATAAAGCACTTCAGGGAGAAAAGCAAAGCTATCAGAAGCACTACTACCTTTTATCAGGCAAGCTGCTGTATCTGGGAGGAAAGGCAAGCTTTGATGCATACAAGCCTTTGGAAGGGTAGGGATGAGCATTAGTCTTTAGCTACAGTGCCAGCTGCTCTCCCAGAGTCCCAGAGAAGGGACCCGACCCCTTGGCAGAGACATAACTTTCCAAAATTCATTTACTCCAGGTGTGCCAAAGACACTCACCACAGAAGCTGTAGGAGGTGAGTTCTCCCCAGGTCAGGAAAAAGCTTTTAGATATTTCTATGTTTGTGTGCTGCTTGTCAAAACAAACATTTAGAGCCTTAAGTGCTGTGCAGACACAGCTCTTCACAGATAAACACATCATAAAACCTCCAGGCAATTAATTCAAAGAATCTAGTAGCAAAGTACAAGAGGGCCACCTCACAGGTGTTGGCTCCTAAAGCTGACAGCAAAAGCAGTTCCTTGAGACAGGCAGCAAAATCCCCAGTGGCAATGAGCCAAACAAAACCCATTCTTCAGCTCATGTCACAATCAAATATTTGACTAGAGACAGCACCTTCCACGGGTGTCTCTGTGCATCTCAGCCAAACGCCTCTCAGGTGGGAGACATCTACAAGCCAGGATCATTACCTAGACCAAGGTGCAATATAAGAAGGGATCAATTCCATGTAGCTGAGCTTGCTGACCCTACAAACCAGGTACCAAGAACCCCCTATGGCCACCAGAAGCCCTATGGCAGATGCTATAGAGAACTGCTTGCCAAAGGTCCCCAGGGGCAGTCTACAGGCAGAGGCAAGAGCAGCTCCCAGTGTTACAGGGAAGAATACACCCAGGTAGGACTAGGGATGGGGCAGCAGGCTGAACCAGCTGCCTCAGCCCCACCAACCCCTGCCAGCTCACCAAGCCCTTCCCCACCCAAGGATTCAGTCACCCATCAGCCCCTGCACCAGCTCAGCTCAGCAGCAAGGGTCCTCATACGTGAAGGCAGAGCTGCTTTTCCTGCCAGAGCAACCATCATCCTCAAATAACACCACTTTGCAAAATCTGAGGCCGGGATTGATCACAATCCACCAAGCACATGCATGCAGGGTGGGGCCAGCAGGGTAAAAAATGCCCTGGACTCAGCAGCAGGAGGATTTAGGGAGGCAAAGGTAATAATCTGCTTTAAGTTTTGACATGAGCTACTACTGAAGGATGCTTCTGCAAAGATAAGAGTGTGGGACCTGAATTTTGTCTTTCAATCCAAAGAAGGAAACACAGTAATAGAGAGGTCAAAAACACAGCTGGCCCGAAGTGTGGGAGGTGGAGCAAGAAAGAGCCTTCTGAAAGGCAAGGTATGCAGAGAAGAGCCCAAGCCTTTGAGGTAAGGTGGAGCAAGCTGGGCTGGATTAGCATGGCAAAGAGAAGGGGGGATCAAACGGCTGGCTGCAACAACCAAAAGAGCAGCTGCAAAGATGATGAAGACTCATTTCAACTGTTGCAGATGAGAAAATACCCACAAATGAGAGTTTGTGAGTGGACCCTAGAAAAAGCTTCTTCATTCAGTGATTATGCAGTCCTGGAGTAGGTGCCCCAAAAGATGGGATCTCAACCCTCTGACGTTTTCTAGGCACAGCTAGACAAAAACATGGCTGCAAGTGGCAGCTGGACTAGAAACCTCCAGGACACAGTTAGGCAAGTGAGGTCCATTTCTGAAATGCAGGGTCCCTGAAAAGGCCATTTCAGTCATTGCGGATCATCACTGGCAAATGAACCCCACAGCAGGACAGCAGAAAGAAGGGCAGCAAAAGAGGACTGCGCACAGAAGGGACTGTGCAAATACTGTGTCCAGACCATCACCTAGCACTACAAAAGGGAGGAAAAAAACCTGCTTGGAGCAAACCTCCAAGAATAGCTCCAAACAGGGTATAAAATATGCTGTGTTGTCTGGTCTGCATGCCTAGGTGAAGACGCACATGTGATCAAAGTCTACAAGTGCTACAGCAAAAAGAAAACCTGATCCTCAAGGCTTGATCTATGATCCAAAGGCAAAACACAAAGTTGAGGTCAGCAGAGCTCAAAAAATGAAAAAAGGAAGGAAAACAGTGATCAGAGGTGAGGCACCAGGAGCAAGCAGAGCTCCTGTAACTCAGAGCTTTGTCATACAGATGCATTGCTTCTCCCAAAAGACCTGCTCAAAGTCTGAAAAAGGTCTCTAGGCTTGATCCAAGGACCACTCATTAGCCTACAGTTTATTTTCCTTTGAAGTACTGTAGCTACCCCACCTGCACAACTTGTCTGCACTAGGAAGCAGAAGTTATTACCCTGGTCTGCTAACCTAGCAGAGAAGCACCTGCATCTTCTTATAGATCCCAGTCACTCAGAGATCAAAGTCTTGTCCTGGGGAATGAAGTGTTTATTAAGATTGCCTCTAGACAGGTGCACATTACTACTCCATGAACAGACTTTGAATTGTGCTTGGGGCTGCCTTCCCCAGCAGTTACCCTGAAGGAATAATTTGAAACTAGTCAAAGTGTTGTACCACGGGAAACAGGCACATTCTTAAGGGTTAAAAGGACTTACCTGTAATTACCACAGCCGCTGCACCCATCATCTTAGCAACAAGCACATTAACAAGGCCAATTGGTCCTGCGCACAAAAGGGAGAAAGAGAACATATACAGCTGCCAGACAGCACCAGCTGCAGCCACTAAAAACATGCCCAGAGCTCAGTATGTTCCTAGGCTCAAGGAGGCTCCAGCTGTGTTTCCAGGTGGGCAGCTCTGGGATCACACCATCCGCAGGATCCCAGGGCAGTGAGTGCAGCTGCTGAGAGAGCAGCTATTGCTACATGAGGGGCTCCGCAAGGAAAACGCCACCCACTCCTCTGCTCTCTCGAGCTGGTAGGCTCAGCACACTGACACTGCACTGTGCATTTGGGCTGCTCAAAATGCAGCACTGTAGCGTAGCACGGGCAAGGTTAGCCTCAGGGTCCCCCCCAGCATCCCTGTAACTCTGCTATGACCCACGCTTATGGCATGCACCCTGTCCATCCCCCTCCATGCTGTGGCAGGTAGAGAACACAAAGACTGAGTATGTTCACCATACCAGAGCCAGACACAAAGACTTTGCTTCCCAGAGTGACTCCCGCTCTTTTGCAGGCATGGATTCCCACTGAAAGAGGCTCAATAAGGGCTCCTTCTTCAAAGGTGACATTATCTGGAAGCCTGCAAGAACCAGACAAAAGCAACAATCACCAAAGAGGTTTATGAGGGTGATGAGAAAGCCAGGACACTCAACGACCAAATATTCTC
>JAVJGJ010000060.1:332744-344648 GCA_035590215.1 Microhierax caerulescens
GGGGAGGGAGCACGTATGAGGGAAACTGTGACAAAACTCCTCATTCAGTGTTTACACAGCAGTCCAATTCCTGCTGCATCCACTGCCTCAGTAGATGAAGCAGGAATATTTGCATTTCTGCAAATTACGGAAAGACAGGGCACAGCCATCTCTTCCTGGATGCACTTGTTTTATCAAGGCACCTGTTTGCACCTCTGCAAAAGTGGCTTCTGTGCAGCTTTGGCACACCAGGAGATGCTCTGAAGAACCCAGCCTCTGGCTGCTGCTGTGCCCAGGGTGTCACTGTCTTGACAGGGTGGGCTGGCAGATTTGAAGTGCTTTGGTTCTGTTGTCTTCTCTCCCAGGAAGAACTGCTGGTGTTGGCTCTTCCTCTCAAGGCACAGCAATGCCCTCAGCCAACACAGCCCTGTGGCCAGACAGCCTCCGCTCCTGCCCTGCAGCGAGACCGGGAGGAAAGCAGTTCCTTGCCAGCGTTGGGCAGCCAAGTGTCTTTTTGTTGGGGCAGGGGAAATGGTTGCTTCAGGTCTTCTGCTGCTCCCTGCCATGACTTCAGCACTGCGTCTTCAGTTTCCTCCCCTTCTTTTTCCCACTTTCCTTCTGGATCGAATCCACTTCATATTTTCCATCTGTGTTTTCTCTGCCAGTATTTGCTGCCTGGCAGCTAGCTCCAGTGTGCAGACTCGGTCTGTTCTTGCTTCAAAATCGCAAGGACTTCGCCAGCCGCTACAAGTTCTGTGAGATCCTTGTTTAAAAGAAACTTTGAAGTTTTTGCCGTGGTCCATTTCTCTTTGTTTGTTTTCAGCACTGCCTTGCAAGCTCTTTTGACTGCCAACCAAAGACAGCTTTAAAGAAAACATACTTAGGACTTAGTTGCACATTCATTTATTTTTCACTTATGCTTATAGGAATTCAACTTTTAGTGACCACGGAGGTCATTCACATTCCTTCAAGTACGCAATAGTGATGCTATAAAGTTCACGTCATAACAACAAGTTAACCTTGCAAATCAATCCTTATCACCAGAACAGTTCCACTTTGCATTAGCTCAACAAAGATATATGTTTGCCTTTTTAGCCAATGATCAGGATCGTTGTTGTCTTGCTAGGTAAGAATGTAGGTTCTTTGTTGACACGACTGTAACTGAGTTCACTTATAGCAGTCAAACTCGGCATGTATTTTCCTTGTTTACAAGTTATGAAACACCTCACTGGACCATCTCAGGTGAGGAGAACGGTGGCATGACCTCAGGGGGACTCACTTCCGTATCTTGGAGCAGGAGCTTCCCCAAAACAAAGGGCAATGGGCACAGGTTGCACACTCGCCAGTTTGCTGTGGAGGGTGAGGGCAGTGCTTTGGACCCCAGGCTCCTTGCGGTGATCCTTCAGCAGTCCCACGTGGTGGGGCAGCCTCGGGTGCAGTGTTGGGTTGGGGGCCCTATGTGGAGCAGCCAAATATCTGCTGTAAGCATCAGATGCCAGTGCAAGCCTCTGCCTGGTCCAAAATGTACCCAAGGGGCCTGAGCCTAACCTTTCCACCTTCATGAGTTCTCCATCTCCATGCACAGCTCAGGCAGGACTTACACTGGAGGCAACTACTTCTATCCCCCTCTCCTTATGTAACCTATGAAGGATTTCTGTGTTTGCCTGGGAGGTGTTGTCACCTCAGCAGGGTCCCTCTGAAGCTTCTTGCACATCCCAGCGTAGCAATTCTGTTTCTGACCAATGAGAGCAAATGTTTTCTCCCAAGCTGATGCAGAAAATTCTAAGAGGCCTGTGCAGATCTACCAGCACCTTTGACAACAGTTAGAAAAAGAAATTAAACAACACAGTAATAATTTCTTTTTCCCGAAGAGAGGAGATGCCATAACAGCATCTCATCCATGAAGCCACCATCCTGTGACAGCCTTATCTCACTTCCAAATCAACGTGAGCATGAGTGTTAGAGCTGTGTAAGGTAGGTCATGGCCACCAGACCTAGATTCAGATTAAGTCTGCAAATGAAGTTCAGTAATCCTATGAAACAGCTCTAAGTGTGGGCAATTATATTCTGAAATAATAACACCAGGTTCTATTTTTAAATATCAACTCCCTGCAGAGACAAGCCCTCTGACAATTTTATCTTGAGAGGATTTGTTCCAAAAAGGAGAGCCTCTGCTGCTGAATGTGTCAACAGGGATGCAGCTCAAAATATCAGCAATCCTTATTTTTAAGTATTCACTCATGCCCCCAAAAAACGTTCCTTTGCAGTTTTGGGGGTTTGAGTGCATGACCACAGAGCTTGCCCCTGCTTCTTCTCCTCTGAGCACCTCACAGGGTGCTCCACTGGGAAGACAGATACAGGAATATATTGGGACCCAACATTTCCACTCACCCACCCAGCCAGGTGAAGGCAGAAGAAGATCCTGGGAGACTTTGTGAGTGCTGGTTATACATTTTTGCAGCACTGTTCTGTTCTGGGTCAAGACCTTCCACCATCCCCACGTGTGTATACCACCAAACACAGTTATTTGCATAGCTTAGATTTGTCATTTCCTCAGAAGCCATCCTCAGCGGCTGACTTCCTCGTCCACACCTGCATGCACCCTTGCATGCTGGTAAGACACGACACTCAGTATAATCCCGTCAGTCAATATTGAACACAATTTTCTGCAGAGGAGTGCAGCTCGGGGAATCATTTAAAGTCTCCTTGTGAGACAGTCATTTAGCGATTGTATGCCAGCTTTTTAGAGCATGAAAGCATGTGCATTCCACCTTCCTGGGAGAGGTGGCTGTACCTTCACGTCAACCACTTAGGTCTGTCCTGTCCCCAAGCCTGAGGCAGGACCTGGGGTCTGGTGGCTGAAGAGCCCCCCTGCACAGCATGTCTACTCTCAGAAATACAGAGCTTACAAATAACCTCTTTTGCAAACGAGCTTTGTCTGAATGGCAGCCGTGGATCTTGTGTGGCCGGCACTGGGGCATCTGTCCACCTATTTTTTTGTGTATCCTTCTTGGGATTATCCCGAGCCCACCTACGCCGTAGCATGAGTCAGCCAAGAGGCTTGCAGGCTGCACAAGGGCAGGGTGCAAACTGCCATGTAGTCACCCAAGACAGTTTTGTAGAGTTTAGTGTTTCAAAGCCAGGGCCACAACCCAGAGAAACTCTGCTTTACTTTATGACTAACTCCCTCTCTGCATGCCCAGAAACATCCTTCTTCTGCCAGATCTGCTAAGCTGCCGGACAGTGGCAGATCTCTATACCTTTGCAGAAGTGCCTAGTAGTTAAGGCTGTTGTAGTGGTGGCAGCAATTATATTCCCTAGAAACCTTCTCTTCTCCTGTGAGACAAATCCAGCTCCTTCAGCATATCGTCATATGCCAGGTACTCCAGTCTCAGCGACCCTCTGCTTGACTTTGCAGCTGACCAACTTTTCCAACACCCCTCGGGAAGGATACACTCAAAATCCCGCTCCCATGAATGCAGGTGACATCAAGCAGTCAGTAATGTTACTTCCCCTCCACTGCAGCATCCTTTTCTCTGTGTACCACCCTGAAGCCACCTGTCTGCATAAACACGATTATCTTGTTCATGTCTCTGGCTTTTTTTCTGTTTTTCTGCAACTTTGCACACACCATTGAATCCAGAATGGTTTAAGACCCAGCCACGTGGTACTAATAATATTCAATCCCAGAGAGATGGCTTGGTCCAGACTCACTTGGTCCAGGGCAGTCAACAGCTGATGTTTTGGCCTTCTAATATTTCTGCTTTTCCATAAGAAAGGACCATGACTTTTGATGAAGGAAGGACAGAAAAGCTGCCTCGATGCTTTTCAGAGCTTTTCCTAAGTTCATGATACAGCCCTCTCTGAAATCATCAAGTCCTCATGGGCAGCTGGACCCTGATAGATCTATGCATGAGAGATGAGACTGGTTTTGGGGCAACTGTTTCTTACCTGGGGTGCCGGCTGCAAGAGCAGAAAGCTCATTGTGAGTGAAGCAGAGAAATGGGACAACAGAGCACTAAACAAGTGGGGCTTGGTGAGAGGTGCAGATCAGTAACTGGAAGCACGAGCTACAGGGGGGCCTGAAGGCAGAGAGGGGACCCTGGACCATGGTGTGGTGGAGACAGACACAGCAGTGAGGAGCAGCCACAGGACTTGGATAGTGCATAAGAAGCTACTAGATTCTCCACACAGGTATCAGCTCTGTGGAAGGTCCAGCTACTTCTCAGCAGGGTTCAATACTCCCAGACAGGCTCTGGGTGAGATGAGGGTTTTGCACTTGGCCTCTCTCTTGTGCTGGGTCATTCCCCAGGTTTGTTTCCTGGAAGAGCCTGACCTTTTTTAGCACTTTGTTTTATAGCCGTATCTAGTCAATGCCTGTGCCATCCACCACTAAGTTCAACACCAGCAGTATGAAGGAATACTATTAAAAAATACCATGTCTTTAAACATGTCTCAAATAACTAAGCACTGTGAAATGAATCATAAACCACACTCCCTCAACAGATGAAGAAACACAGGGAAACAAAACCTTCAAGTTCAGCAAGGAGGCTAGGTACTACTTTGTTGCCCTACCCCTCAAGGATTGTTTGGGAAGTTAATAAAAATGTGTTGACATTCTTTCTTGTTAAACAAGGTGACCTATTTACAACAACTTCAGCCACCCAGGGGTAGAAATAAACGCTATATCTCACAGAGTAACTTCCTCTTCTCAAGGTGGTGAAGCTCTCGTTTCTGACGTGGCATGGACCCCATTTCTGACACAGGTAGGAGCAGGAGGACAAACATTGTCCCCAGTGGAATCTTGGCCCTTGGGTAGCATTAATAGTCCATATGGGTAAAAGAGGTTGAGACACTAACAAAAACGATTTAGGGTATCTGGGTGCATATCCAGGGGGAAGGTGCTGAGAGAAGAAACAAGCTCTGCACCATAGCAGATGAGATGAATGCAAGTGTTTCATGCTGTGAACATCCCCAGGAGCAGGGACTTGGATACAGTAGGAGTAGGAACAGGCTCCTGAAGGCCTCCTGGGTCCAGGGGAGATTGAACATCAGCGGGATAGGATGCCACTGTCATAAAAATCTACCCAGACAGCAGGAGCCCTGCTTGGAGAGTAAATCCCAAAGACAGAAGACATGTTGTGAGTCCAGTGATAACCTGGGTAGCTGTAGCATCCAGGTTTCTCCTTCCTCTGGCAGCACCAAATGCCCGGAGAGCTTGCCTAATGTCACCAAAAAGGCCTTGGACACCACAGCAGTTCCTTGTTCAGTGATCTTCCCAGAAACGTGGAGAGCTGAGCAGTGAAATCTTCCAGGAGGGTTTTCCGCATTGTTTAATTTCATGCTGAGTACATAGAGGTGTGACATTCTTGTTCTTCTCTGCTCCCCTCCCAAGGAAGAAAGATTAACCAAATGTCATGTACAGTAACCATTGGGGTGGGCTGTGGCAGTGCTAGTCTGTGCTCCAAACCAGATGGATATTTAGAGCAAAGAACACCTCATGACATGTATTTCTGCAGAAAGTAACCAGAGATTGCTCTAAAATTAAACAAGCATGAACAAACCCTAGTGCCACCTTATCTGACTAATTGCTGCACAAAACTCTGGTTCTTGAAGCATCAGAAGGACTCAGAGAAACCTCTCTTACAGATGAGAATAGCAGGATTTGGGGCCGAATAAACTCCTCCTTTCCAAAGGCTGTGGATCTTCTAACAACAGATGTTTATGTGGTTCTTGCTTGCTGGCCAAACTGCTGATGGCTTGAGGAGCATCTTGGCCAAAGGGAGGGAGCAACCCATTGAGATCACAAAATCACTTCCCACCTGAAATCTTCAGACACAGAGGAAACAGTTTCCATTAGGTCCCTCTCTTGTCTAAATGGCCGTTCCCATTTATAAGCCTGGGATGATATCTTAGGGACAGGAATGGCCTGTCCTACATATCTTTAATAAAAGTAACACATAGTTTCTGCCACCTTCCAATGCAAACATCTTAGAAAAAAGTTGGCATTAAATGGAACAAATGCATAACAAAGCCAGTATGTGAGAGTTCAGCAGCTTCTCGCTTCCAGAGGTGTCCAGAAAGGAACATGGGAACACTAGGAACATCTCAGCCTTCCAGATCTCACCCTTGGAGAAGCTGCTCCCCTTTCCTTCCTGACAACCTCCTCTGCTGCAAGGCCTCCTTCTCTATTTACTCTCAACTCTTTTTGCCCCTTTGGGGTCTTATGTAGAGTTACAGGCAGCCCAGTTGCCTCAAGGCCAACACCCACACAGTAAGCACCTCCCCTTGCAGTTACCCACTCCCTCATTCTCCACTCCTGCCAGACTTGTCCCTTGGCTTGCCCTTTTTGTTCCTCCTGGCCTTGTTGTCACCTACAGGCATTGGGCAGGCTTCCTGTCTCCTCTGCAAGAGGTGGCAAGTCCGCAGACCTCAGTGTACCTTTTATGCTGCTCAACATGGCTGAGGGCTGCAAAATACCTCTGCTGTTTCAGTCTTGGGTGGTTCTTTACCAGGCTATAAGGGATGGTTAATTAAATTTTCTCCATCCAAGTGTGGTTCAACAGTGTCATTTCAGACAGTCTTGGAGTATCTCCAGTTTCTGGGAACCACCATGATGAGATGTTTTGATGTTCCTAGTGTTCCCACATTCTTTTCTGGACACTTCTGGAGGTGAGAAGCTGATGAACTCTCACATTGGCTTTTTTATGCATTTGTTCTGTCTAATGCTGACTTTTTTTCTAAGGTGCTTGCATTAGGAGGTAGAAAGATTATGCCTTATTTTTATGAATGATATGTAGGATTTGCATACTCACCCTTAGACTGTGAGCAGCAGGAATGATTGTAGAGCATCCTTTTGGATAAGATAACTAAGAGCTAGTTGGAAAGGCACGCTGGGCTTGGCATGACCAGCCCAGTGTCCATGTACAAATGGCATTCCTTCAGAAATGCAACGGAAAAGCAACCGCTGAAGGAGGAGGCTGAGCATGGAAAGCTGGCTTGAGTTGAGCTGCAGAGTATGCCTAGCATGCCAGCGCTGAGCATGGGCTGGAGCCCATTATGCCACAAGCCACGGATGTAGGGCTGTCAGGTGGAATACAAGGTAGCTCTTGTGCACCCACCTGAAGACCAGTGGGACTGCAACTGACGAATGCTCAGCTTTTCTCAGTATGTGGGCTACAGACTTTCTCCCAGTGGCAGAAGACATTCATGGGCTGTGACTTGTCAGCTGCTGCATGGCTGAACTGACCTACATGTGCATGGTAATACATCCTACTCCAAAACTTGCTTTGGAGACCACTCTAACAGCTTAGCTGCAAGGCCCAAACAACTCTCAACCCAGTGTATTTTGCTTGTTCTAATTTTTGCACGTCATGTCCCTTTAGGAAAGCAATGACTGGTTGGCTCCTTTCCTGGGGAGCAGCTGAGCCCAGCTGGGGAGAAAACCTGGGAGTAATAGTCACAACAAGGAGATGGGAAGCTGCATCTCCAGAAGAAGCTGTGAGGAGGAGCAGGGAGCAGATGTTGGGTGATAGGGAAGGACCAATGGCCTCACAGAGAGTTGAACTCAAAGCCATGGAGCCGACTAAACCGAAGTCCAGAAGCAAGGACACCTGGAAGGACACAATGCTGGAGTAAAAATTTTATAAACTTCTTGTTTCTCTATTCCAGCCTTGCTACTTCGAGTTCCTTTTAGTTGAAAAGCGATCTGTTCTAGTTTATACCTGGGTTTGTTATGCTCGCAATCTTTGTGGGGTGTTGAGAAGTCTGAGATCCACACCAAGGGTTTGGCTGACTCAGGGTTGCAACATGCCCTGGCAAGAAGTAAAAGCCCAGGTCTGAGAAAGAAACAGGGTGATGCCATGAGAAACCCCTCAAAGGCAACATCAGACTTGTTTGGTGGATTGGTGACACAGGACGGCAACTACTGTTTTAACCCTTGGCAGGTGGCCATCCTTTACATAGCTGTGCTAAGATGGAAAGAGGCCAGGAAGATGTCAAGTCTGGCCCTAACTTGCAGCCTGTGGATTATTAATTGGTCTTTAGGATGCTGAGTATGGCCTGTTCGTTCCCTCCTTCTATCCAACATACCAGTTGGCTTACACATGAGAATCCTGAGTTGACTCCTGCATTTTTTTTCTCTTCCAAAGCAGTGATTGATTTGGAAGTTGCTGGTCCTATTAGAGAAGCTGTTTTGTGACAGAATGCTAAACCCGTCTCTTGCAGGGTGGTGTGTTCCCACAGCCGAGTCCACCGCTTCTGCTTATCACCATCACATCTGCACGTCCCAGCCACGCAACTAGCAGTCACTACCTGTTTCTTACATGCATATGGGTGGACACAGTTGTTGAAAAAGCTGATCTTCACTAACATGCTGGCAGCCACCTGTAGAGTCTGAGCTGCTCGGTGTCTTTGTTAACTGCTCACGACTTACTCCAGAAAACAAACTTGACAGAGCACGGCAGCTCTTGCCTATAGTTGGCATTGCCAAGCCATTTTGGCAGGGCCACACCACTCCTTCCCAAGACCTGCTCATTTCTGCACACAGGTATTCTTACGGTGTTGTCCATGGCAACCTCTGCCAACAATTCAGGAGGAAAGAATTTATTTTTCTGACATTTTTGTCATTGTGGTTGTCAGGCGTTTCAAAAGACTGGTTAAAAGTGCACTTTTGGTTCCTCTGAACTGGATATTTACAAGTGGCTTTGTGCAGCTAGCGCTGTGCTAAGTAGCCTCAGAGGCAGGGAAAACCATTACATTAAAAACTTTTAAATGCAATTAGCTCAACTCAGAAATGGAGCCGCAAGTATGACATCACTAATCCCCTTATTTTCAGGTGCAAACCTGTTGCTCTCAATTATGCATTTCTCTGTGAGGTGTTTCAGAACTGCACAAAAGCCATAACATATTGGCGGTAGAGAAAACGTAGTTTTAGACTTGAGTACAGTACAACTGAAATCTCAGTTAAACCAAGCACAGGCCACATTCAGCTGTCCTCCAAAAACCTTCATTGCCTTGGCAATGGCTTCTCCTGCCTGTGATCCTGGCAGTTAGCTTTAAAAGCCTACAGCGAGCCTCTGGAGGCGTTGTAGCTTGCATTTGTCTAATACTCCCGCAACCTCGCCAAGAACCCATTTGGTAAGGATGTCTGCACGCCCATCATCAGCTGAGGGGCAGGAGAAGGGTCCAAAAGGGCAATAAAGACGATTTCTTAGGCCTTTCCTACCACGGGACCTGCCATTTGATAGGACAATCCTTTGTTGTCTGCCTGGGACTTTAGCAAAGGGGGTTTATACACAGATGTTTCCTGCCCGAGCCTTGTGGCAACTCTCTAGTTCACAGTTTGCTGTACCGACTTCTTCAGCAAGAAGTCCTGCAGGATTAGTGCGCTTAGCACACACGGAGGCCCCGTGTCCGGGGCACAGCCTGGAGCAAGGCTGGCACCCATGACAGCTCCTAGCTGCAGTCTCCATCGACATGGACATAGCCAGGATTGTAACCTCACTCCAGGAGGAGTGAGGCCAGGAAGAACCTCAGGATGCAAAAGAGTTGCTGGGTTGGAAGAAAATGGTTTCTCTGAGCTGTGAATCAGCCCGGGGCCCTCCCTCGCTGCTGGAATACTCCAAAAGACTTCAGCTGAGGAAGAGGAGAGGATCCTAGTCTTGCTGCAGGCAAGACTGACTCAAAGGGAAAGGCCAGGTGTGGTCCATGGGTGGAGGAGGGTGCTCCCCTCCGGGAAGGCAGCAGAGGTATTTTTTGTTGCTGCTATGAGCTGGGCCTCTTGTTTTCGTTGGGCTGAAGTGGAAAGGCTGCTTCGAGACACCAAACGAGCCAGGCGGCAGCTGGGTGACACCACCACCTAGCAAACCTGCGCCGTTCCCCGCCGCCAGCCAGGCGCTCGGCCTGCGCCAGCGCCCGCTCCTCCAGGCCCTGCAGCTCTTCGAGAGCCTGCTCGGGCAGGCTGCTACCCGTGGCGCTGGGGTGAGCATCTCCAGGGCAGAGCCTTCTCTGCGGTGCGTGGGCCTCACCCAGGAGGGCTGGTTCTGGTCTGCTGGGGCAAGCAAGGAGCAATGAGAGCAAGGCCAGGAACAGCATGAGTCACAGGGACACGCTGAATTGCCTGCAGCAGTTTCAGAGTGCTCATCTGTGGCAAAAGAAACCCAGTCCTTTAGGTTTGTATTTTTTTCACAGTGGAAGACATCTAGAGTGGCCACTTCTGTGTAAGTCAAGCATGACCTAGGCCTGTGCAATGTGCCTGACTCACCAGCTCAGCTTCTGCTCTCTGCTGGAGATCTTTGTGCAGTTATTAAGAGAAATTGGATTTAAACGCATAATGACACAGAGAGGAGTTTTTGTCCTAAAATGAGGAAAATACATTCTCTGTATTTGGTTTTACTTTTCTATATCCATCTCCTTATAAGATTATTTTCAATGACCTTATTTAGAACCAAATTGTCTCTGTAGCATTTCCTACCAAAATACATATTCTCCTGCACAACGCGTTGTCATCTGTTAGCCCAAGCTTCACTCCTAATGGTCTCAGTCACACAAGCATCAGTGCTGGTATAAAGTTTATATTTGCTCTTTGCTAGAAGAACATTTTCAAAACTATTTAAGACAAATGACCGTTTTCCCCCACAAAGAGTTAACACACATTTTAATAGTGACCAGAAATATCCACAGTAGCAGGAGAGCCTAGAAAAAGAATTAAAGAGTGCGATGCAGGTGACGGAGAGAAGGGATATGGAAATCTGTCCAAAACCCAAAGGAGGGAGAAACATCTAACAGCAATTTCAGGTGCCGGACACGGGTGTGTGCATTTCTCTAGCCCCATCACCTTCACAGAGCTGGTTAGTTTTGCCTGTGCATACTCTAAGGCTCTGCTTTAAGCAGCAGTGAGATTTCTGTGGGTGAGTCAGGACACCTCAAGGTTACATCTCTGTAAGTAGAAACAAAGGACTGTCAAGTGTTTTCTTAATACCAGTTGCATTTCTGAGGAGTGTCTGCCCTTGAGACCTGTTACCAAGTGAGAGTCACACCACACATGGCTTGCTGGCCTGATGTGAAGCTGGTTTCCCCCCGTCACTTCCTCTCTTCTCTCTGGGATGGTTTTGTGGACCACCTCATCCACAGAGGGGCATGCATCCCTGCTCCATAACATCAGGAAGGCAGATTTCTTACCTAGTATCTCAGATTTCTTACCTAGTATCTCAGATTTCTTACCTAGTATCTCTCCTTCATCACAGGCTCTGGAAATGATGTTCCTTACCAGTTCTTGGCAGTGCTCTATCACTTGGGTTTTCTCCTGTGACCATCCCAAAACACTGCCTCACATCCTGCCTTGTACATGCAAGGAGGTTATACTGGGAGGAAGAGACATGAATTTAAATGGCAGTAGTTATGATAATATTTTTTTCCTCAGTCCACTGCAAAAAGCATTAGATGTGGTGGCTCAGGGGTGTTTTTACAGCTCAGCCCAACCCTCCTGTTTTTCATCTTTTCTTTGACTTTGGCCGGTTCCTCTCTGTCCTTGGAGCTGCAAATGCTTTAGGTCTAACATTCATGATGAAGACTTTTCCCAGAAACAACAGGTCCATAGCTCTGACTATCCTGGCTCAGAAAAATGTGATAAAAACGATCTTGTTTTTTCCAGGGCTCATCCAACACCATCTTCTGTGAGTGTCACCAACGTTTGCCTCCACTTTCTAGTTCAGTAACCTTCTGTGCGTCGCAGCTTTACTCTGATACAATACATAAGCACACACCTCTGGGAGGTCACCTTGCTCTTAGCCACGACGTATTTTCTTCAGATACCCAGAGTTTGCTTACTGGCTTGGGATTTTTGTATGCGTTTGTAACAATAAATAATCTTTGCTATGAATACAAATGTGAATTTTTTCCCTTGTATCCAACTGGAATGGGGGG
>JAVJGJ010000060.1:356136-373759 GCA_035590215.1 Microhierax caerulescens
GGGTCCGCAAACTACAGCCCACAGGCCAGATATGGCCCCCCAGGGTCCTCAATCCCGCCCCCCAGTATTTACAGAACCCCGCCACACCAGGGGTTGTGGGGGGAAACCCAGCAGCCGCAGATGACTGCTGCCACTGAATCTGCGTGCCGGCCCCCCGGTTAAAAACTTTGAGGTCCCCTGGCATAGACATTACCGAGACCCTCCTCCCCAGTGAGGAGTCCCATCTAGTGCCACGGCCAAAGCACTATCTTGGTGCCACGCACACCACGCCGCCTGCCTTCACTTCTCGTTAGCCTGTGAGAGGGACCCAGTGCAGCCGCACCCTGGCTCGCCAGCCTGGGGCCACCACACGGCTCTGGGGCACGGCTGTCTCCTGGCCCTGACACAGGCCAGGAAGCCTCTCTTGCCCGCAGCATCACTGACACCTTATGGGGCCACCACAGCAGCTGCCAGTGCAAGGACAGGGGTTACGTGCTGCCCCCCAGCCCTGTCACCGGGAGGTGACATCATGTGGCTCAGCAGAGCCACATCTCAGCACCCAGCGGTCCTCCTCCCTGACCAGTGTCTCCAGCTCCAGCACCCCTCCCCTCAACAGCTGGAAGTAGTTTCCTCCTGCCCAGCAGCAACAGGAAACTCCCCCTGCATTCACAAGGCTGCAAGCACTTAACCCCCAGAGCCGCCTCCATCCCACATCCCACGGGCTCAGCAGCTGTACATAAGCAGGCACAGCAGCTGCGCGTGCAAGGCAGCCACCCCCCACCCCGCTCCTGGGGGACCTGAGCCAGCTTCTGCCCCACACTTACACCCCACCCCAAGCCTAGCCAGAGGCTCCAGTTTCAACAGAAGTCCTGCTTTTCTGCTCTGGCACTAATAAAGCTCCACTTCTGTGGACCACCACCTCTTCTCGCCTTCCTCCCGCGGATGTCCCCTGCTCACACGCTACCCAGCCAGCGGCACAGTCCCGCAGCTGGAGCGGCTCAGCCTGGAGGCTGGTAGGAGCTCACGCCAGCGTGATGAGCCTGGGTACGAGCCAAGGCTCTGACATGCTGGCACAGCGAGTGAATGACCTGCCAGGTCTTTCAGCCCACAGAAAGATTAGGGGCTTGATGGGATGAGGCAGGGACACCCCCGCACTAGGAGGGACATTTCCGAAACCAGCAGAAAACAATGGAAGAAACAGATCAGAGGTAGCAGCCAGCCAGGAGGACGTGCTCTCCAGGACTGTGCCACCTGCCCAGGCAGTTTTCCCTTTGCATCCCTCAGAGGGTCTCAGGCACCTTGCTTTTCTCTGCCAGGTGTAGAGAGGCTCTGCAAACAGGGGGCTCCCAGAGCCGTCTGGAGGAGGTGGCCAGCACCACAAAAAACCGCACACGGTTGTCCCAAGAGGATTACAACCCAGCAGGCCAAGCCAGAGCACTCCCCCGTAGGGAGCAAAGTTCTCTGAGGACTTTCAGAAGGTAAGTTATTTCGAAATACTACAGCTGTCAAGGAGGAAGCTGAGGAAGAGTGAATGGAGACATCCAACACCAGGCAAGGAAGGCAGAGCAAGGGAGGATTTTACTGGAAGAGACACAGCGGCTTCTGGAGCTGCATTAGCTCACAGTTGGAAAAGAGTCTGGCCACACCACTGCAAACATGTCCTGCTCACCTGCCCATAGGGGTGAGACAGCGCCAGCCAACTGCAGCCAGCCTCGTGCTGCTACATTCAACATCTGTCCCAGAAACAGCTGGAGAAGAGAAATTTGTGCCTCTGCCTGCCACCTTCCAGAGGCCAGGTGAAACATCCAGAAGCAAAGAGCCCCTCCCTTGCTTCAGCACAAGGCCATGGCTACCTAAAAGTCACAAAAAAGTGACAAATGGAGCAGATAAACACCTCATCAGCACTTCACTGTCCTTGTCAAGTCCTCCATTGTCTCTCCCAGTTACCCTCAGAATTTAAATGCCCTGTCTTGCCCAAAACTATTCCTTCAGCAGGAAAAAAAAGGGGGGGGGGGTGTCAGAAGAGAGGACTAAGCACACAGACCCATCCTCAAGCCACCTTTAGCTTGGACGGCCTGCCTTTCCTTCTTAGTTAGTTCTAGGTCTGCCTATCTTTGCTCTGTCGCCAGCCCCAGCATCTCATGGACCTCAGAGCTATCCCTGCAGCTGGAACGGACCCAGCCACCACCCCAGGTGCCAGAAAGGCTCCCTGTGCAGGCAGGGACAGAGCACTCCATGGCGCTCCTGGGAGATGGTAGGACCCCCACCAGCATGTCCAAGACCTGCTTCTAGTTACCAGCTGCTGACACGCAGAGCAGCATCTTCAGCTGTGCTGCTGGGACAGCCTCACCCCAGCAAGCCAGGAGCACTCCAGTCACCATGTCCCCCAGGCTGTGGGTCACTGGGTGCAAGCCTTGGGCAGACTACATTGGTGGCTGGCAAGAGCTGCTCTGCCCCAGCTAGAAATGCAGCTGATGGGAACGTGGCCCAGGGCAGGCAAGGACAGCCCGCAAAGGTACACCTACAAGGCACTGATGTCATCCATTAGCACTCTCTGGACACACACTCCCAGCCTCAGCAGCAGGCACTTCACCCAAGTCATCTGCTTCCAGGGTCCTTCAGGGGGCTGGGTTGAGGAGACAAGCATCCAAATGCTTGCAGGCTGCATAAGACGCAAGCAGCTCATCTCGCCACCAGGAAAACCTTGCTGCAGTCAAATGGAGCACACACATCTCCCCAGGCAGCTATGGTGAGGGAGAGCTGGAGGATCAGCACATCATCTCACACCACATTGAGGGGCGTGCAGAAGACAACAGGCACTGGTCCATCCTGTTGCTTAGGAGGAGTGTTTTAACACGCACTGGTCCAATGCCTTGTACCTCTCTGGGCCTTGAAAACAGCCTACACTACAGCTCATGAAGACAGAGCCACCTCGCAGACCACAGGAAACAAGCATCTCTCCCTTTCCCAGAGTGGAAGCAGCACAACTCTCTTCCCTTTGGGTTAAACTAGCCAGGGAAAGCCCCTGCTGTCCACAGGTCAGGAAGTCACTTCTGATGGCATCTCAGTCCAGTTCACTCACCAGGTGTGATTCAGCGAGAATGGCTGCTCAGCGGGTACCCAGAGGAACTAAGAGCATCTCCTGCCTGCTTTTTTTCATAACCATGAGGGTCTTCAAGAACACTTCACACCTCTGGGAAGCACAGAGATTGCCCAGAAAAAAAATAATTCTGGGAAGTCTTACATGACAGCCCCAACATACAGGTAACAGGTTATGAGGTACAGAAAATCTGCCACTGTCTCCAGCCTCCCATCCCAGGGAGGGTCTTTCAGAGCTCAGCTGCCACAACGTGAGCTCCAGGAGATTTTGCAGATGGGACCATGGAGTCCAGAGGTCAGTGGTACACAAAGGCAGGATGCCCGTTGTCCAGCCTATCCACCACGGTGGCCTTTGCTTGGTGCTCCAGGGCTCAGCCAGGCTGGTGGCACCCAGGTGGTCACACCCCCAGCAAACAGCAGAAGGCAATACTCCGGGAGAAGCACAGCACCTAAGCCCACCCCAGCAGATATCCCACACGCTCCAAGTTCTCCAAGGCCAGCACCCTAGATCGCAGCCACTGGGATCTGCCTCATGCCCACCCACAACAGCAGCCACTGCTTAGAAGATCCAGCTTGCTCTGAGCCAGCCCAAGCAGCAAACAAGAGGGATTTTTTTTTTTTTTTTGAGTGCTGACCTTTCCTTCCATCAATGGGCTCTGCCTCAGCTCAGTGCTGAGAAGCCTCAGCTCCTGCACCACCACCACTGCATAGCCATGATCCTGGACCGCTCCTTCCACTCCCCTGGGCAGATCCCAACTTCAGAGACCCTTCTCCACCATCTCCTCAAAGCCTCCAGACAGGGCTGATGCCAACAGCAACAGCACGGACCTCTGAGCTCACCTTGGGCAGTCCACTCCCAAAAGGATTAGCACCTGTGAAACTTCACTCCGTGACCTGCTCCCTGTCTTGGAAGCATCTACCACAGAGTCTCCTGGGCTCTGGGTACCCAACACACCAGCCTAGTCTCCTAGAAGCACCATGATGTAACCACCACCAGCCTCATCCACGTTCTCATGAACCAGTCCTGCATCCAGCCCCTGCTTCCCAGGGCTACCCCTGCCCATAGCAGAGCCCAGACCTCAGGGGTGCTGCTACAGCTGGCACCCCTTTGCAGAAGAGCCCCAGGAGCACTGATAGCCCCTGGTGTCTCCTACTGCCCACTCAGAGCCTGGCTTAGAGACACCCCAAAAGAATTGCTTTCACAGAGACACAGTGCAGCCCAACTCCATCACACAGACAATAGATGAAACCGGTCACAAGGTCCAAGTAGAACAAGACCAGCTGTATCATTGTCTCCACGCTTGTGTTGGGCTCTCCCCATCTTCCCAGGGGACCAACTCTGCACATCTTTGCACCTCAGTCTTCCAAGGGCAGAGGCAGACGTGGGCCCCCAGCTTTGATGACTTCTTTCCCCAACATCATTACCATGGGGGTGTGTGTAAAAAACAACAAAGTCTACCCAGAACCACTGCAAGAAGTGAGCCAGGACTCTGTTCCTTCAGAGCTAACCACAGCCTCCGTCCTGCCAACCAGTCCCAGGCCAGGCCATCTTCCCTCTTCCAAAGCTCCCAGTTTCCTATGCCGCTCCCATCTCCCCCAGGCTGCCGATTCCCCTCATTACGGCTCAAGACCTGCATCCTGCCCGTGATTTCAGGTTGCAAGACAGAAGCCAAGCTCCAGGTAGGAACTTGTTCCGTTTCCAGTAACTGGAGAGGAAAGAGGTGAGATTAGACCCACGATTAAGGGCAGGGTCTGTCCCGGTATGCAATTCTGGAACAAAGTGACCGGCAAGTGCTGTTGTCTAACGTGCCCACTAGAATTTAGTCGTGTGCTATCACTATCACGTCACTCACCTCCCCCACCATGTGCCAAGAGTGAGGTCAAGGTGTATTTCTGGTTGCCCTCAGAGGGTCATGGTTGGGGAGAAACCAGGTTTCTTTCACACCGAGTGGCAGGGTTGTCTCTGCCCCGGCTCAACCGGGCTGCTCCCCTCCCACTGGCGGGACATGGCTGAGCCTGGCTCAGCTGGGAGAAGTTGATGTAAGATGGTGCCATGCGGTGTGCGCCATGTCATGTGCTGCCAAGTTGGAGATGTGGGTTAGAAAGAAGGCCTGGTATCTCATTCCCCAGGCTCTGGTGGGTGGGTAGCGTGAGGCCCATGCACTGGGTTGCCAAGGAGATACGGGCTACAGAGATGGGCAGAAGCTTGCAAATCCCATGGTGCATCTTGGAGGAGAGATGGTTACCTTACCAGTCTTCCCAGACGTGGCTGCCATCATGCTTAACACTTCTAGGAATGGAGCTGTAGTACAGCCACTCCACTAGCTGCAATAAGGCATCACTAGGGTGTCCCATCTCCAGGGACAGCTCTGAGCTTCAGGGCTAGCCTGCGCTGGCATCATGGCTGGAGTTCACTAGGGACATCAAAGGAGGGATTTGAGAGAGGGTGGGAGAGAGGGAAGGCAGATGGGACAATCTTTCAGTCAGTGGAGTCCCCACAGGCAGAGGCTCTCAGCAGTGCAGGCTCAGGCCACAGTCACATCTGCAGCAGCCTGGTGCCTGCGGGAGCATCACCGTGGCTCGGCGGTGCCAGGAGCCGCAGCCATCAGTCTCATCTGCGAGCAGCTTACTGACAGCTCCCAGCGCACGAGCCAAGGCCGGCCAGCCTCCTGCCAGCTCTTCAGGAGGCTGCATGGGTGCATCGCAGAGGGCAGCCACCTCCTCTCCCGCTCGCTACCAGACTTGAACAGAGAGCTGTGAGAGGACGAGCACTTCAGGTTTCAATCTTTTGCAACAAGCTCTCAGGTTAGCTACAGCCTCCAACTTCGTGCCCGATTGCTACAGAGCCGCTACAGCTCTAGCCACCCCCACGAATGTCCTCCAGCCAACACCAATCTTGTTGGGAGGAAGAACCACAGCTGTCCTGGAGAACAACCCATGTGTCCACCACCCCACCAGCAAGGCAAGCTGGCCCCTACCAGCGAGGGCAGAGGGCTCAGCACACCAGGACTCAGGTTGCAGCTTTCGGCCCAGTTCGTGAGCAAAAGGCATCTCACCGACTCCAGCCTGCCTTGGCTCCGCGAGGGAGAGGGCTCCAGCCCAGAGCCCCGGCAGCTCAGAGCTGCCAGCCTCAGTAATGTTTAACCCCATAACACTTTATTGGTAACATATACCGTGCCAGAACGTCTCCCTGCGAGGTCACGCCGGCTCAGGCACGATGCAGCAAGAAGTGGCTCTAACTGCTCGGCCAGCCCAGCTGCTCCTCAGCACAGAGCTGGGTCCAGCCACAGCCACAGCCTGGAGGGGCTACGCTGCTCCCTGAAGTTTAGGGGCACGCCACCACTTGTGGGCCTCCTTGGGCAGGGAGTCCTACCTATACTGGGAGCTCCCTGGCACCTCAGGGTCATTCTTCGGGCCAGAAGACCTCTTTGAAAGCTAGTAGCTGGCTAACTGGAGGGCAGGAACTAAGACTCCAGAGGAAAGATCTGGCTGAAGGCTTCCTTGATACCCTCCACTTTAGGAGAGGGGAGCTCTTCCTCCCTCACCACACACCATAAAGTTTTGGCGTCTAATACTTATGCCCGGGTCTCCATGCAGTCACTGATGATCACCCTTGAAGGAACTGCACTGACAGCTTCACCTCCCTCAGCCACCTCTGACAGGCCAGAGGGGTTTTTCTTCCTGGTCCTCCCTGACAGGGGCAATTAGCCACCATCCTACACACCAGGGGCAGGGAAGGGAAGACATCTGCTCTCCTGGGCTGCCCAGGAACAGAGCACACTGCTGTAGTTATGGGCACCATCAATAACTTTTGGAGAACCCCAGCAAGCACAACCCTCCCAGTAAAGGGTCAGCCTGGCTCTGGAGACCCTGGGAAGGACAAGCCAGTGCCTGGTCCTCACGTACTTCTTGCCTACCCTGCAGGAGCTTCGGCCCAACGCTAGCTCACCAGCAGAAGGGCAAAAGCATCATAGGCCTCTGCAGGTGTGCGAGGGGCAGGACAGACAGGCCTGTGCAGGCCAGGAGCCTGCGGCCCTCACTGCCTCCGCAGCGCAGCTGGGAAACGAGCCGGGGCTGAAGCTGGGCAGCAGTTAAGGTGCTTGCGGGAAGCAAGAGGAGGATGCCAAAGGGCCAGCTGAGCTGACCGCCAGCCAGGACAAGGCGAGGGGACACAGCTCTTCTTCCTCTCAATTTACGCAGGGAAGAGCAAAGCTGAACACCTGCTTGGCAGGGCCAAGAGCAGAGGCTAAGCCCCGAAGCTCCGAGCTCTAAGCCCAGAGTCCCGCTGCCCTGATCCCTCATGGCACTACTCGAGGGGCAGAGACCAAAGCAGGCAGAGCACAGCTGGCTGTAACACCAAGCGGGGCAGCAACAAGTGCTCCGCATTCTCCTGGACAAGTGCTCCAAACCAAGCACCTTAACCTGGAATTAGGACACTACTTCTGTTTTGGCTTTCCCCTCTGTATTTCCATGGTTTCAGGGACCTCACGCACAGCAGGGGTGTTGGTCTCAGTACATTAAAGCATTCCAATCTCAGACCAGCACAGACATCCCTACACCTCCATCTGCCCGCAAGCATAGCCTGGGACACCAGGCAGCTGGTTGCACCACCACCAGCATTTCCAGAGGCTCATACACAAAGTGACCCTCTCCAAGGCGGCTAACACCACTGTTCCATCAGAGACTGTCACTGCGGCAAGGCTCTGATCACTCATCTCCTGCAGGACATCCTCCTCCAGCTTCTAAAGTATTTGAGTCTCTTGGCCCAAGGGGGTCCCAGCTGAGCCCCTCAGCTTCAGCACCAACTAAGCCTGTTGCCTTCACTGTGACTTCAAGGAGGACATTTCATAGCGATTTTACTTGCTGGCAGGTAGCATTTCCTACCAGCAGTCCCACAACATGATTCTCTAGCCAGAAAGACCAGCAAAGCTAGCCAGAAACTGAGCCCTGACTTTCTCCACCTGCCTGCTCTTGCAGAGAAGCAGGCTGGACCTGCAAGGTCACAAGTCATCATCCAGCTCTGTAGCCCTCTCCCCCGCGGTTTGCTCAGGGCTGGGGCCCCCCCCACGCACTTCAGCCAGGATGAGGCTTTGCCCAGGAGCCAAGGTGCGGAGGCCAGGGTCAAACCAGCCGAGCAGAGACCCCGGGAGCGAGCACTGGGGCAGGGGAGAGAGGAGAGCCCCGTTCCTGGCACGGGAAGCGACTCACCTGAGCGTGAAGAGCAGCAGCCGCAGCAGCGGCTGCCGGGTATGTGAAGGCGGCATGGGGGATGGCAGGGGTTAGCTCCGTGGTGTACAGTGGGTAGGGAGCCCACGCTTCTGGGGACGCTGGAATAAGAGCCGCTCCAGTCAGGTCATCTAGAAGGGAAGAGACAAGGTGACAGCATCTCAGTAGCTGGCTCCAACAGCCCACGTCAGGGCCAGGCTCTGGCTTCCCAACCCCAAACTAAGGCTTTGCGCTGCCGTTTCAGTGAGGTATGAAGTCTAGCACCGTGCAGCATCTCTGCTGACAGCTGATCTTCTGGCCCCCCAGCCTTGCCAGGAGAGGCCAGGAACAAGCTCTGTCACTGCTCAGCACCCTGCACAGGCTTTGGGCAGGCCGACTCACACGTGCCACACAGGGCTGGTGCCGCAGGACAGCAGGCCACGAGGCAGAGTTCTCAGCACCACGTTACAGCTGCCCAGCCAGCCTCAGCAGGGCTGCCTGCCCCACCGGGCTACGCTGAGGGTGCATGGCACGGGACTCGTCCTCTCTGCTTCCCACCTAGCAATGGTTTAAGGACTTCTTGTATCACGCGAGCTACCAAAACCAACCCCGCTCTCCCAACACTTCCAGTGTTGGCCATAAGCCTTATCAGATGCCTGTGACTCTCCTGCATCCCTAACATGCTGGCCTTCCTGCACCAGGCATATTTCAGGCCAGAGCATACACGGGTATGGTTTCCTTCCCACCCCAGCAGCATTCCCAGGGTTGGACATCTCTCAGGTTGGGTCAGCCATGACCTCAAAGTCCCTCCCAGCATACTCACAGGGGTCCCGTGCAATGAAGTGTGCGCCCAAGGCAGGGTGAATATTGGTGGGGTTTGGTGTGGCCATCAGCTTGCTCTTGGCCATCTTTGTGTTGGCTTTAGCAAACTCTAACCGCAAGGTCTGGGGGTTCTCTGGGTCAAAGCGGATGCCCTGTCACAGAAGAAAGCACAGGAATCTCTCAGAGGTAAGGTTTCCAGTTCAAGCACAGGATGTGTCTATTCATGGAGCAAAGCCCAACCAGGGAACCAAGGCCATCACACTGCAGTCACATGCCCAGAATTTTGTCACCTCACTGCAACACAAGCTCCCACATGCTTGTATTTATGTTTAGCTGGCCTAGGACCACTGCTTCCAACATGAGGGGCACGGTTCTGCTCCTTACATGCAGTTCACCAAGCAGCATAGCAGTGATGGCTACCAGCACTGGTCAGGAAATATCTGTCTGCTGGAGCTGGGATAAACCCATCAATATGGGGGCTCCTGTATCTACTGCCAGCCTGGGCAGAGACCCTAGCACACACCCCAGTGCCCAGGGCAAGGTCTACAGCAGAGCAGAATCAGATCAGCAGGTCTTGCTGCTTAGATCTCACTAATTTCTGCCGGCCCATGTGGGATGGAGATAATTTTGGGTATGCCTGCCACACTGGCCATTCTCACATTTTTTTTCTTGAGCTGGAGCAGCTTGGAAATGCTGTGAATGTGCTGAAGAGCCTGTACCACACTGCTTTGGCCCTGCCTCACGAACAGCAGCATAGGAAGGCTGGCGTCCTTCCCTTCTGAAGGGCAGATCTCCTGGCCACAGAGGTCCTGACAGGCCGGAGTCCAGGACAAGGACCTGCTCTGCTGAACTGCCATTCGCTTTTCTTCAGGGCATTTGGTGAGCCAGGCTTTAACAAGGCTACTGGCACCAAGCAAGTCCTACGGCCACACGATGGGCCGGCTTTGCAGTGAGCCTGCTTCGCTCCCCACACACCCTGGTGAGCTCCACGTAGAGCCTCAAAAAGCTCACACTAACACAAGTTGTGCTCCACATGCCTTCCTAAAGAATTACGGTGTGTCAGCCGCTATCCCCCTGCGCCTCTGCATGCCTGGGAACCACCTATGCCCCTGATGCCTCTCTTCTCTGGGGAACCAGCCCCCCACAGGCAAGACGACCTGCCTGCTTCAGGTACTCCAAGCCAAGCTCAAGTCAAGCAGTCAAGCCAAGATGAGCGCCCACCTGCAGAGAGCAGGAGGAGAAGCTCCTTAAAGAGCAGCTCTGGCCACACATCACCACACACAGGTAATCCATACTCATTTGAGCAAGGTGGGCATGTGCCTCAGTCTTCGGCTCCCCCCAGGGAGGAGAGGGATCACTTAACAGAGATGAGATAGGATCCACAGCCTGGATCCTGTTGTCAGCAGCCAACTGCTGAGTAAGGAGGTACACACCAGCTTGAGGAAAGAAGTAGCTGTTCTTTCCCCATACCCTCAGAGGCTCCCGAGCAGTCTTCCAGTGGTCAGAAATTATACCTACACTAAGTGTGGGACAGTTTGCATCCATTTTCTTAGGCTGATGTCAGCCTTTAAACAGCTCTCCTGCTTCCCTGGTGAGATGCTGCAGAAGCATTTGGCTTCCGTACTCAAGGGCACAGCTGAGACACCTTGATCCTTCCCGTGCTATGGGCAAGCCAAGCACCGCTCTAGCCCACAGCTCCTAGCTACAGCAGGGCATACGGCCCCCAGCCCTCCCAGAATATCAGGTACTCACATTCAAGGCGTTCTTTGCTGCTTCAGCACCAGCCCGGCTGTCAAAGGTCACAAAGCCAACTGGCTAAAAGAAATAACGCTGATTTCAGTTTGGAAGCCTCTTCCAGCTCCTCAGACTACACTGCCACCCCCTCTACCCCAGACAGCTTACAGAAAGCAGAAGCAGAGGGCCTCAAACAGAGCTTGAAGGGTCTTGGGTCATCAGGCCAAGATTCCTGCTCTGTCTGTTCCCACCACAGCAAGATGCTTTGGTATTCCTACACGTGGGGGACACTGCTCACCCTGGCAGTCCCCAGCAAGGGTACCTCTTGCCCACTAAGGGATCTACTGGCTCGATTAGGATGGCCTGGGGACAGTTTCTGGTGGCACAGTGTTTGAGGCTGAAGCATTGGGTCTCACTGAGCCCATGTGGTCCTGGGCAGCAATAGAAGATACAGAGCCATCCAGCACATGCTGAGAGCTTGGGGCCGGCCAAGACAGTGGAGGTGAGCAGAACCCAGCTGTACACATGGCACTGAACACAGACAATACCTTACATAGCGAAATAGCATCTGTCCCTCCTCCCCTCCCAGCATGCCTGGTTTTCTAGCAAAAGTCGAAAATACCCAAGCTGGAAGAAGGAGGTACCTGCTTTGAAGTTAGCTTGATCAGTGACCCTTCATAACCCTGCAGAAGGGAAGAAAGCAAGTCAGTGTCAGGTTCCTGAAGGAGCCAAGCTACAGCCAAGACACAACGTGACAGCTCTGGGAGCTCCTGTAGCACCAAGCCCTTCAGAAGGCAGGGTCTGCACCAGGAGTAGGTACACACACACTTTTCTTCCCCAACAAAGGGGAAGACTGAGATTACGCTAAGGGCAGAGTGGCTATCTTAGCTAGTCCATTCTGGCCCTTTGGGAAGAAACCCCCTTTTCTAGCTCTTGACCAAGCTACTAAGATGAGGACCCTGGCTGGTGCCTAGAGAACACAGAGCACCCTGTGCTAGGAGAGCGCACGCAAGGGAACCCCACTTCCCCCAAGGACAGCCTATGTGGTGATCCAGTGAAGGATGGACAGTTAGGGGATCGGGACACATCCATCCTCAGGGAAGGGCTGGTCCAGTTGGGCAACAGGACTGACCAAGCAGCCTTCACTGAACTTGGAGGCAGTGTGATTCCAACAACAGGTGCCAGGGGAGGTTACCCAGCTGAGTGCAAGCCAGGGGCTACCATGCTGGTTTCATACCAGGTTCCCCAAGCTTTCTCAGGAGGCCTGCCTTCCCACTTCATCCTTGTTTCTGCTCTGACAGAGATCTTTGCTGCAAGGTTTGCCACATGACTGCATCTTTCCCACTAAAGACCATGTCCGAAGACCTTCTTACCTTGAATGGTCGGAAGAGCAGGTAGAGCTCTCTGGGCTTGATATCCACAGGAAGACCACTGACAAACAGCGTACGTACCTAGGAGAGGGGTCAACAAGGTCTACTGAGAGGAGATGCTTAGTACCAAAGCAGGAGTACAGAGCACAGTTCAGAAGCTAGGTGCAATAAGAGTAGGACACCTTGCAGGCACTGACCCTTCCTACACCAGAGAAGCACTGCCCAGGATAACACAACCAGACCTTTCCGCCCTGCCACAAAGGATTTAGACCTTTGTGAAAACTCAGCCTCTAGCAGAATAGTCTGGGTTGCTCAGGGCACAGACACCAGCCCTACAGCCTGACTGGACCTGGATGACTAAAACTTGAAAGGACTGCTAAAAGACCATACACTGCCAAAAATACTAACAGTTTGACACCTATCAAAGGTCCAGAAGAAACCAATACAACCCCCAGTTGTCCGTCTAGCTTTTCCTACAGATAACACACTAGATCTCCTTTCTTTAGCCTATCCTGGCACTTCAGCCACCGATTCAAAGACAGCCTTCAATTTTAAAAAATACCTCACATCTTTTGATTCCTGCAACAGTCCCAGAACATCATTGCGAGGATGATTTTTGGGTCCATCCTACCTCCTTCACCCACGTGCATCAGACCATTCAGAAACTGCTCCCAAACAGCTCTTACAGCATTAGTTCTAGTGTGCCCAGCCAAAAGCCAGCTGGGCTGCACCAAGGCCACGTAGGCTGCTGCTCTTCCCGAACTACAGAAGTCATGTACCAAGTCCAAATTCACTCAGCATGTATAAGCTAAGATATGGTACCAGAGGAAGATTCCAATAGACAATCTGTTGAAATATCTCTAATAGTTCACATGAAGCTGTGCTCCATATGCCTTAGTAAAGCATTACAGCGTATCAACCAGGCACTCAAGCAGGGAAGTTTCTCCTATTTACAGGAGAAAGGACACACCTCCTTGAGCTCCTGTGGCCAAGACGGTCCTGTCAGGGCAGAGAGATACCCTTCATATCAACTCAAGGGGCAGCTTAAGCCCTCCAGGACAGACAGTGATCATAGAGTCTTGGGATCCTCTGCCCTCTGCTCTCCATGTGTGCTGAGACTAAGGGCTACCACCACCCCCTGAATACCCAGTGGGCTGCTATCGCCCCCCTTGGTGTGCAGAGCCCTTCTCTAGCTTGGCATCTCTCAAGACTGCTGCAGAATGTGACCACTGAGCATCCTTTCCTCCAACACCGGCACGCTTCCCAACCCCTCCCCAATTCCTCTGCATGGACAGCCCTGCCATACACCCCAGCTTTTGCTTTGCCCTGTCAAGGGAAGCAGGATACTATCTGGACCACTCCAGAAACACTTCCCCTGCTGAGGCTCAGTCCCACAATCCCCCCACCTGGCTCAGCCCCTTATCTGATGCATCACTCCAGGGCCACCTCATGCCCAGACAGAGCAGGCAATGGTACTGTCTTTCAGCTTCCAGGCTGCCTTGAAGACTTTGGCACTTGGGCTTCGTGGAGTGCCTGCAGTGCATTCCCAGAAGACACACGGCCATCTCTTGCAGGACTGTGCAGAGTGTGGTGGCATGTGTGTGCCTCAGCCATGTGAAAGCACCATCCCTTTTCAATATTTCAGGATCTGAGTGTGCTCAGACCCCAGAATGGATGTTTCTTCCAAGCAGATAGAAATCTGCATCCCTGCTGAGTCTCTAAATGGTCCCGTGATGTGTTGCTCAGTAAGTCCTTACGACAGGCGTGACAGAATGGAAGATGCACAGTTGCTCAGGGAAGGGGAAGGCAGCTACTCGGAGCCCTTACAACAGCCAGAACAGAGCAACACAGGTGCTAGGAAAGCTCTTTGTCAGAGGTAAAGAGCTCCTAATGCCAGCCCCATAAGTGGATGCCAAGGACGGGAGCGAGAGACCTTCTCTCACAAGCTAAAAGCTTCCCTTGGCCTCCAGGTCCTGTCTGTCACCACACACGGCAATGGAAAGGGGATCCCAGCCAACCCACAGCACCCACCAAGGGCTGGCATCACCCCAAGGAAAGGCTGGGCAACCCCAAATGCCACCAACTAACATCTTGTAACAAGGTTTCCCCAAGGGCCTCAAGATGGACTGAGGAAGGTCTCTGCCCAGAAGAGCTTGTCAGAAGCAGTAAGACCAAGTGGTTGGTTTTCTGAGATCTCTGCAATTCAGCACATCCATAAGTGATCTAGAAAAAGGTAAGGGGAAAGCAAGACCAAGTCATTCAGGGAAGGGAGGGCAAGGCTGGTGAGAGACCAGAGCAATACATTCAAGGGGCAGAGTGAGATCGCTTCTGAAATCAGGTGTGAACATGGGATCAGCAACAATCAGAAAGCAAAGGTGATCAGGAGTCCAGCCTCCTCCCCCTGCTCCCAGAAAGAGGAAACCATTGACGAGGGCAAGAGGGTCTGGACAAGCATCTTCCAGAACTGAACTGGGATTCTCCACTCACCCCTTTGCAGGTTAAGTCCTGCAGGCTTTTAAAGGCCACCAGGACCACCCAGGGCTAATGAAACCAGGCTTCCAGCCCTTGCACTCAACATGGCAAGACAGGGCAGGCTTCTGCTTAAATACATTTGCCCTGCTTTAACTCCCTGCCACCAAACCCCAGATCCATGTAACCATCCAGCCTCCTCACAAAGCAGCTGGAAAAGCCACAGGACCAAAAAAAAAAAAAAAAGAATGAAAAATGTGTATGTCTCTATATCCATCTCCATCCTGGGCTAGATCAGGAACTGCCTGGACCAAACTGGATGTTCAGCAGGAGCTTGAAGATACAGCAGAAGCAGATCTCCAGGAATGCTCACTCAGCCTCTGCTACCAACCACTCAAGATGTGATACCAGTTGAGAGCAATTCTAACTCACCCTGGACAACTGGTCTTAACCGCACACACATGCACAGGGAGAAGCAGGGCAGTGGGGCAGGGAGCAGCTCTCGCCTAAGACAGCCCAGCAGGGTCACACAGCTGGAAGCCCTGCAGAAAACGCTTTCCCTTCCCCATCCCTGCCCCCTCTGGGGATATCCCCAGTCCAAACACCTGGCAGAGATGGAGGAGAGCCATGGAAAACAGGACTTGTGCCAGGAGGGACAAGACCATCTAAGCCATCTCAGAAAGGAAGGATCCCAGCATAGCCTCCCACGCAGGAGGGAGAGAGAGAGAGAGAGAGGGAGGGACAAGGACAAACCCCTTCAGTGCTCAATTCCTCGTGGCTTTAAAGCAGTCCTTACACAGCTGTGTCTCCCGGAAGGGACACACACCTAGCAAGCATAGCCAGGTACTTAGCACCAAGGCTTTAAAGAACCCAAACAGCAACACTGCCCCTTCCTACCACAGCCCCAGCACTGCCAGGAGGTCAGCATGGATCTCACAGCACCCACATCTCCTGGCCACATCTGCTTTTAAATAAGAGCCCTTGAAAGGGAGTCCCAAGCAGAGCCGGACACTGCCCTGCAGCCCAGCAAGGGTCAAGCTATGTCAGAACCGCGGGTGCAAAGGCACAAGTACCCACCTCCAGCGAGGCTGCTCGGGTAGGTCTCCAGCACTGGGCTTTTGTTAACAGGCAGCTCTGAACCCTGCCAGAAGCCAGCAAGGCTGACCCTCCCTCCTGCCACATCAGCCCTGCTTATGCTCAGCTGCGGCCACCGTAGCCCCCCAGAATCGGCCAGGCACACAAGCCTTGGCCACCAGCGATTAGGAGGCACCTGGGGCCAGCTGCAGCAGGAGCAGCTCCAGTGCTTCATCCACACCGTGCCACCGGACATCCCCCGTCTCCAGGAAGCCACCCCCAGCTAAATGCCATTTTTTCCTGGAGCCAAGCCATCTCCCACTCATTCACACCAGTACGTCCACCGAGCCTTCTTCCTATGCCACCAGCAGAAGGGAGCCCCCCAGCACGCTGCCGAGGACAGGGACAAGCTCTGCCACAGCACCTCAAATGCAGCACCCGCTCCAGGCAGCGCCCTGAGGTCCTGGCAGCTCAGACACACAGGCTACAGCTCTTCCCATGGGAAAGCACCCCAGCTGGGGGCCCCAGCACCCCGGGTCGCGCCGCAGGGGGGTGCGGAGCCCAGTCCTGGCCACAGCCATGCAGCCAGGGCCATTTGACGCGAGGCTGCTGGAATGCAGCAAGCTGCTCCGGGAGCCGGGACTTATAAGGCACAGCAGCAAGAGGCGGCGAAGTGAGCTGGAGAACAGGGCTGCAGCGAGGGGGGCGCTCAGGACCCCAGCCACGAGGCTTCAAAATGAGAGAGCACCCTCACCTGGGCCGTGGGGCTGCAGGGCTGCTGCACCAGGCAGGCTCCCAGCAAGGCAGGGCAGGGGGCTGGCTGGTCTGCGCTAGGGCAGAAAGCGGGGCAGCCTCAGCAGCACCAAGCGTGCCTCCCGAGGGGAAGGGGCTTGCCAACAGGCTCCTTCACCACTCCGTGCCTCAGTTTCCCCACCACCTGTGGGGCTCAAGAGCAGGGAGGCTGCAGGAGCTGGCTGCCTGCTTGCAATTCCAGCACTGGCAGAGCTTTGGTGTCCTCGCAGCACCGGCGGGCAGGATAGCGCTGAGCCCCAGTGCAGGACCAGACCAGAAGCTGCTCTATCCGGGAAGCCCCAGGCAGCCACAGGGCACCCCACGCACACACCAGAAAGATGTCCCCCGTCCCCAGAGGGAAGTCTTGAACTTCCCCCAGCACTTGAAGCAAGGAGGGCTTCAGGCATTTCTCTCCAAAATCAGCCTTTTGCACAAAAGACAGGACCAACATCCTGCTTTCCAAAAGGGAGGAAGGCAGGCTGACCACAAGCAAACCCGAGTGTGAAAGCATTTTGTCCCCAGGGCTGGGGCATTTCACATGTGACACTGCTTATAGCTGGATCAGCCCCTCCCCAGCGCTGCTCTTCCCTCACGTCAGGCAGAGGCACATCAATGGGGCTCAGCCACCCCTGCGGTCAGGGTAGGAAGGCGTTCAAGCAGGGGGAAACAGGGAGAGGCACCAGCCCCTGCCCGGCAGAGCAGGAAGCACATGGGAGCCGATAAGCCCAGGCGCAAGGGGACAGCACCCAAGAATAGTCCCCGGCCCCAGCGGAGGAAGCGCTGCTGGCATAGCTCTGCAGCCGAGACTACCCCCAGCTCCCCACTGCTGAGTTCCATCCCCCACACCTCTGCAGGATCTCATGGAAGGGACGGCACCCAGGGGAGCTTGGGCCACAACAGGGTTTCAAAGCCGTTGAAACATTTAGGAATACCAGCCACACAACTCCCAAGAGATTACTGTCCCAACAGGGCAGTTGCCCAGCTCAGGGATACGCCGGTTGAGCATCCTCAGGATGCTATCACAGCCTCCCACCTAGCCAAGGGGTCTCCTGAGCTAGAAGAGACGTGCACACGTATTA
>JAVJGJ010000060.1:381170-392806 GCA_035590215.1 Microhierax caerulescens
GCCGCCGGGAGCCGCCCCCGGGCCGCCCGCCGCCAATCCCGGCCCGGCGTGCCCCCCCGGGGGGTGCGGGGCTTTTTTTTTTTTTTGTTGGCCTCGAGTTATTTTAATTATTTTTTCCCCCTCCTTTCCACGAAAAACTTTCTCAACTTTGATGAACTTTCGGGCTTCGACTTTCTTAAAGGGCCCGCCAGCCTCTCCGCCGCGGCGGGACGGGACTGCCCCCCCGGGTGTCCCCGGGGCCGGGGGACGTGGCCGAGCCCCGCGGGGGTCCGCGTGGGGGACCGCAGCCCCACGGCCCTGGGCCGGCAACCCCGTAACCGCCTGATGACAGCCCCGAGCCCCGGGAACGGCGGCTCCGCATCCCCCGGGCCAGCGGCCCCCCGGCCCCACTGACAGCCGGGAGGTGCCGGGAGCACAGCCCCGCCGTCGGGCCCGGGAGGAGGCGCAGGGCTGGGGCACGTCCATCTGTCCATCTTCTCGCCCTTCTCGCTGCCCGCGCCGCCGCCGAACCGGCCTCATCCCAACGGGGCCGTCGGGGAGGCTGGCACGGGCTGGGGCCAGGCCCTGGCAGGGCTCCCGGGCCCGCTGCAGCCCCCCGCCGTGCCCGGGGAGCAGCCTGACCCCTTCCCATCTCCATGACAGTTGGAGAGGATGAAGAGGGTCCCGCCTTCTTCCAGGCCTTCGTGCACAAGGGCAGCCTGTAGCTGGGGACGTGTGACGGGAGCAGAAGATGGGGCACGTGGCTCAATCCTGCACGTTGCGCCCCTCAGCTCGGTCCCTGTGTGAGACAAACCCCAAGGGTTCGGGGTCAACCCGCCAAGCGGGAGATGTTCAGGGGATCGCGTGAAGCCACATTAGCTTCACCAGCGTTGCTAGTACCCACTCCTCGCTGCTTCCTCAGCGCTGAGGCTGGGTGAAAGTGAGGGGAAACATCAGCCCTACCCGGCCCCAGTGGTCCTATACCCCCCCCCCAGCTGCAAAAGCAATATGTGCTCCCCATCCTTGGCTTGCCAGGGTTAGCCCTGGTTGGAGGTACTCTAATGCACCCATGGCCTGTGCCAACTGCACTGAACGTCACTTCAAAATCAAATTCAGTCCACGACTGGCTCCAAGTGACAGCTTGCCTCCAGCAGTAGCTCAGGGATAAGGTTTTGCTCATGTTGTGAAGAAGCGTGAGCCTGGTTGGGGTAATCACAGCAGATTTCTCTGCTGACACCTGGGCTTACTGCCCTGTTCAAGCCCCAGCCCCTGACTGGCTTTGCCACCTGGTTGTGCAGAGGCTCCCCATGAAACTTTAACCCTAAACTCAGCTGCCCCCGTGCACAAGCATCATCCAGCACAACCCAAGGAACTCCAGCACCTGTGGTGCAAGCAGCACTATCACTCAGGTGGGTCCCACCGTCAAGCAAGTGCCTGCAGGGCCATGTGGTTTCGTCGCAGGAGGTGTGTTAGAGGGGAATAAACGTCCTCCTGGGCCCATCAGCTTTGTATTTCCTTGCTTTCTAGGTTAGGGCTTTTAGCAGCAGCAGCCGTTAGCAGGTGGCACCATGGATTTGTGTGTTGAGTTCTCATACAGACCATGGCAAAGCGACTATTTTTTTAATAAGGTGTAATGAGCAGCTAAGCCACAGAGCCTGATCCCTGCCACATCCTGCAAGAGGGGAGGAAAACCCCCACTATTTAAGTAAAAAAAATATAAAAATTTACTTATTTACAGCGTTGTCCTACAGGGTGGGTTTTGGCGAGACTTTTCACATAAAGAATACACCCAGCCTGCGGAAGCAAGGGGGAGCCCCCCATTCCACCCACAGAGCTGGGCACGGACAGGTCCGCAGCAGAGCAAGAGCTTTCTCCCATCCTCAGTGATGCTGCACTTCACCATAACTTTGTTCCCAGTGTAAGGCTGCGCAAGAATAGCACTGCCTGCCGTGCCAAAAAGCCTTGAAGCAAGCCTGCCCTGACAAAGACCAGGAATATTTACTTCCTGTGCTAATTAAGCAAAACCCAGCATAACCTCACAGAGGTTTCTTGGTGTTTAGGGTTTTTTTTTATTTTCTACAGAATTTGAGTCGGGACACATGGAGCCTGTGGCAAGTGGAGGAGGACACAAAAGCGTGGAAGTCAGAAGCAGTAGCGGGTTTTCTTCAGACCCCCAAGGAAGCTGTGCTGCACACACACACGAAGGAAACACGCTGTCTCTTCCACAGCAGGAAAAACACCCACCACAAACGGAAGAGCCACTGCATCCATCACTCTGGGGCAACAACAGCAGGTCTACCACATCGTTGCCAGACTGATGGCCCGTAACCTGTGGTTTATCCTGTAAGCAAGTTCATCATGTTGCTGTTTGGAAAGAGAGAAGCATCCTGCTTGTACGACCACCCCTCAGAGCTGTATCTGGTGGCAGCACCCCTACGTCCCGGTGTCTTGTGGCTCATAGGTCCCTTTGGTGTCCCCATAAACATCACACCCAACAGCCTCTCCACCCACACCCGAAGCACTGCAGTGAAGCAGCACATGCAGCCCTTGATGCCCCAGCCAGCTGCACAGCGAGGAGATGCTTCCTGCCCCCAGGAGCTTAGAAGGGTGGGCAAAAGGTGGGACAAATGAAGCAGTCACTGCTACCAGCCTGTGCAGGTGAGCCAGCCCACCAGAAAACTGTGATGCCTCTGCAGTGGTTTAGCTGAGGATTTTTTCTTTGGCTGGTTCTTCATTTGCTTGTGAATATGCTCAGCTTTAATTGTGTGATCTGAGACCTCATCAGCTAAACTAGTGCAGGACCAGGGTGACACTCTGTTTTAGACCATGCTTATCCAAGTTTCACAGCAACACTTTTCGCCCTGAGACATCTACCCAAGGTCCGCATCAGATGTCCTGTCCTTGCCGTACCAACGTCCACCAAGATGCACTGGTTAGAAGAGCAGAGATGATGCTGCAACTATCCAGCCTGCACCCACCCGCCTCTCTCACATGGGTTCCTGTTCGAGGTGGATGAGCTGGCAGTGAAGCCAAATCCACACTGACAAAAGGCACCTAAGTGAGGCAGAAAAGTTACTTTTATGCCCAAGACTGCATGGTCTCCTGCAGTCACTTGAATATGCACTTCACTTGCGGTGTTGCAACCTTCATCACTTGCATGCAGCCAGCGTGGGGTAACTCAGCAGCAATGCCCCCCTAAAACCAACTGTTGCGATCGCAAGCACGTGGCAGGGCTCAGAAGTCAGGGTGCTGGTGAGACCTCCGAGCCATGAGCCCCAGACAGGTCACTGCTGGCTGGAAAACAGCATCTTCATCCCCAGAGCAAATTCCAGGTCTCCCCCACGCTACTTCATGCACGGGGCTATACCTGTCCCCAGCTGCCCTGCCGCAACGCCCCACACAAGCAGCTCCAACCACGCTGTCCTGCCCCTAAACGACAGGACCTGCAGTGCCTCACCAAAAAAAAGAAGGGAAAGCTGTGAGGTGCTCACAACCATCAAGCAGGTCCTAGCAAGGGAGTTACTTAAGTACCTGAGATAGAAACAGGTTGTAATCAGCTGAAAAATCAAGGTGGGACTTGAAACAACAACCACCTGTAGATAATCTTGTGTTTTCACACAGTTCCTCAGCTTAACAATTTCCAAGGGCTCTTTCTCATTCTTGAAGAAGCAGGTCACCAGCTCAGGAGGTCAGCTAGCTGGGAGCGGGGTCTGGCTGCTCCGATGCTGGCTATAGGTGGTAATGGAGGGGTGCCTCAGTTCTTTTGCTGTGTTTAGCCACAATAGCTGCAGGACACATCACTCCTCCCAGGAGAAGGGGATGGGCAGCCCTGGAGCATGTGCATGCCAAGTGCAGTTAGAGGCAAGGTCATCATAAGAGGCATGGGGACTCCAGAGCAATAGGAGGATGCTCAGAGGCTGGAGAGCAGCAGTTTATACCACGTACTGACCAGAGCACCCTCTCAGGGCACCCGTTCCATGCCCCAGATTGATCAGCGACGTGCTGCTTTCCCCTCTGAAACCCATGACATCCCCAGGATTGATTCAGTAACACCGCTAAAGGGCAGAGGATGAACGTCGTGGCAGGAAGACTGGCACTGGGGACCACTGATATTTGGGACCAAACGACAGGATGCAAATAGCCCCACCCTGGGGGCTGCACAGAACTTCAAGTGGCCTGGTAGGTGCTGGGCAGAGACGAGGAGCAGAGGAATGGCAGGGTTCATCCAACATCACATGCCCAGAGTAGCTGCTTTGAGGACGGCGGTGAGCGCTTTCAAACTTTAATTCCTTTCCATACGTCACCACTTCTCCAGCTCTGCCTTCCCCCAGGAGGACGAGCTGAAGCTAACTGAGAAAGACAAGGGCTCGGAGGTGTGCACAAATGTTTGCTCAGACGCATCGGATCGCTGCAGAGCTGCTTTTATGGGCATTTCAGAGCAGCTCCTGGCAGCGCCGCCAGAGCTGAGTTCTGAAGGCACTCGCTGCACCCAGTGACATGGACCCACTGAGTGGGCTTCAGACCAAAAAGGGGTGAGGAGAGCTCATGTTTACAGAGTTTGAATAAAATGATGCCGCCAAACAGAAAAGCCCATTTGGAGCCAGGATCAGGAACAATAAACCCAAACGCTTCCCTCTGATGGGTTGCAGACGCTGCATGCCAGCAATCTCCCGGTGGAAAAAGCACTGCTGCATGGAGGGCATTTATTCACCTAGGAAATGGAGACAGTACTTTCGTCGGCCCCAAAACTCTTGTGGTTTTTTGCACTGGAGATGGGTTATGAAGAAAAAAAGGGCACTGCTCCTCCTTGCTAGTGCAGTGCTTAAACAATGTCCTGTTATCTCTTTGTTTCGTGATTAATGTGTCATTTGCGCTATCCAGGCATATTAATTAGGGGGGGACAAACCAGTGGGAATCTTTTATATAGGCATTTGTTAAAGGCCCCAGAGTGAGCCCAAGCCCGTGCACGGGGTGGTCGCAAGCCTGGCTCCAGCACTCATCCTGCACTGAGTGGCTGTCCAGCGGGCACCAACAGCTGGTCCTTAAGAGGGGCAGAAACCTGGCTTTGCCGAGCGTGGGGTGAGGGCTGTCTCAGCACCGAGTCCATGCAACATGCACAGACTTGCAGACACATTTGAGCATCAGGGCTGACCCTCCGTGTCCATCCCTTGTAGGTCCTTCCACCGCTATTCAGCCGGGAGAGCAGCTGAAGCTCCCTAAATTCTAAAATTCTCCCCCTATTGCAGCTGGACCTCACTGACACGATCAGTGTGATGTCTCGTCCACAGAGGAGCTGGGAGCCACCCAGGCTGCTGCAGTCCCACGCAGGCCATAACGGAGGGATTTCTGCAGCTGGATTGCTCCCTCCCCGTTCCAGCCAGCGCAGGAGCTGCCGGGCGGTGGAGGGGCAGGCTCTTGGCTCGGCAGGGGGAGAGGCTCCCCAAGCCCCACTGTCACTGCCTGCATCAGCACGTGGAGCTCTGCTTCAGCACCTGGCGCTCGGCACTGACAGAGTGGCACCAGCGGTCTCCAGATCTGTCCCGGCAGCAGGGAAAAGGGACGGCACGCTGCGGCAAGCCCTTGCCGGGCCAGATCCTGCCCCTTGCCACCCTCTGTGGTTCTTTGACTGAGGTTTTGACAGGGCGTTCAGTGAGGACATCAGCTTCGGTGTCCATGTGGGTGGCTGGAGAAGCAGGGATGGGATGTGGCTTGACCCAGGGCATTGAGAGACGATTAGTGTCATCAGTGTGATGTGACTGAGCCTTCCTGTGTCACTCTACCCCCAGTACCCAGTCCAGGCACCTCTGGGTGCCAGCAAAACCAGGTTGCCCAAGATAGGATCCCTCAGCAGGTGCTACCAGGTGGAGGAGCCACGTCCCATCCTGCTCAGCAGATCCACTTCTGACCATCAACATGGTGTCTCCAAACCAGGATCTCTTCATCCTCTTCTAAATTATATTCATACCTAATTAATAGACATTATGGATCATATGGAGGGCAGAAACGCTCCAAACCTTGCCATTAGATATCTAGACAGTCAAGAAGGGCCACTTTTGTAACAGAGGAGGTGGGTAGCTTTGAGCCCTGCCACGTGATACATTCCCTGGTCATCAGAGAAAGGATTACCCGAACTCTCCCAAAAGAAAAGGCATCCCACTTTCACAAAGGTTATTAATGTCCAGCCCTTCTACACACTGAAGAACTTGTCAAATAAAACAAAAGGACCTGTGGAGGAATCCTTGGCAACACAACTAATATACACATGACCTTCGGACTTGGAAAACAGATGGTCAAAAACCCAAGCGAGCAATCCTACTGCACGCAGCATGGCTCAGCTCTCCTGCTGCTGCTGCTGCCGGCGACAGGCCGTGATGCGCCGCGGCTCCCAGAGCCTGACGGAGCAAACCAGTGAGCGAGAGGGGACATGCAGGATAAGCATTGCTCCAGCCTGGATGTGGCGTCGTCTCTGTGGCAGCCACAAGCCCGGAAAAAAACTTTATCAGCTCATTTATCATGTCCTTCCCCAGGACGTTCCCTGCTCCCACGGGTTCCCCTCAGCTAGCCCTCTGCACCTTTACCCCAGGGGCACGTGTCCGTGGGTGGCTTCAAGGGTAGGGAAGAAGTGTCCTTGCAGCCTCCTTCCTCCTCCCCGCTGTTCTCCAGGTGAATGTGCAGCCCTGCTGTGCTAAGCACCGTGGAGGGCAGCCTGGGACACCCCCACCATTAGACCCTGCATGCTACTGCGCGGCACGGGGGACATGCCGCCCTACCAAGCATGGCACGGAGGAGACCTGCTCACGGCGGCCTCCCATCTCCTCTGGTCAAGGAGGACCCATGCCCTCCTTCTGGAGATGACGCTTCCCAGCCAAGGGTGCAACCTACTCGGTAAAAGCCACCGGCGGCAGTTTTAAGGCTGCTCCTCAGCCATGTGGATAGCAAGAGGGATTACCAGATTAGGGGAGGATGAGAGCTAAATGAGCTGTCGCCTTCCAAGAAGCTGCTCCGTGCGTCCTGCTTGGCTTTGCGCGGAGAAGCGATGGCAGAGGGCAGCGCCAGCGGGCAGGCCAGGCACAACAGTGCAGCGCCATGGTTGCCCTCCTGGAACCGGGGGTACGAAAGCCCATGTGCCACCCTTGCCAGTGCTGTCCCCACACAGGGGATGCTCACTGCAGCTCAGCCGGGCAAAGTCAAGGAGCCTGCACGACCTGTGGAGTTTTTGAGGGCCCCTTGGCTCGGCCAGAGCCTGGGGCTCACAACGGGCAGTCAGCGAGCTGTCCCCATCCCCAGGGCACCCCAGGTCTCACCCCTCAGAGTTTCAAGCCTTGGCAGCAAACCAAAGCAATAGATCTTCCCAATTCTCAGTCCCAGAAATGCCAGACTTGTTTAAAGTGGACTGTTTAGATGTATTCGTCGATGTTGGTACGTTGGACACCCAGCATAAAAGACTTCAGCTCACAACTAAAGTCTGGCAAAGTCCTAAAACCACAGAAGACAAAGTGTTTTATCATGGGAAGCACTGGTCCCTGGGACGAGCCATAATTAATTCTGTTTTGCTTCAACCACAGCACCAAAACACCGGGGTCCAGTGGCAGCAAGGGCCGATTCTCCAGAACCGGCCATTGCCAGTCGCTTCGGCCGGTGGGACGGGGGGGAACACGCCGTGGTGCAAAGTGCCCATGTCCCTGCGACCGACACACTGGGCTGACACCTGCGGCCTAGGCATTTTCACCCCAGATCCCAAATTCCTGCAAGACACACACTGCATCACTGACCATGAACAGCACAAACTTACCGGGAAAAATTCATTTTCAGGAAGGGAATATGGCCTGGAAAATTCCAGCCTCAGTAGGGAATGACAAGCAAGGGGCTGTGATGGAAACTGTTTTGCAACGTTAATTATTTTACCCCAAATGCTGGCAGCCCAGGCAGTGCCTCTTGGCCCGTAATCTCATTAGTCTCCTTGGGAACGCCTGCCCCACGAGAGACCCTCTTGCCCTCCTATTGCTCCCCACATACGCCCGCTCCCCCCAGGCACCGAAAAGAGCTCTCCATGAAGCCCGGGGGTCTGGCGAGCCCCCGGTGCGCGCGCCCTGCCAGGCAGGCCCCGGGAATGCCTGATTTATAGTCTTATGCCTCGTTCTGTTTACGCCAGGCGAGTTATTTAAAAAGAGGAGAGCGAGAGGAGCCCGGGTTTTGTTTAAAAGTCCAGCGAGGAGATTTGCCTTAAATAGTCAAGAGCTGAGATTGGAGGGGAGGCCGCCCAGCAGCCCGGACCTCCAGGGTGGGAGCGGAGCTGGCACCCGCCGGGGAGCTGGCTGGCTGCAGGAGACGAGGCAGGAGACGAGGCAGGAGACGAGGCAGGAGATGAGGCAGGAGACGAGGCAGGAGATGAGGCAGGAGACGAGGCAGGAGATGAGGCAGGAGACGAGGCAGGAGTCTCCCGCTTAACCCTGGGGAGTTAAACAACACGCGGGCTCGCTCGCAGCCCTGGCTTGGCATGGCCTGTGGCACCGGCGACACGGTTCACCTCCAGGACACGAAACACATGAAACGGCAGTCTTGGGACAAACGGCACCGCGCCTCACAAGCCGGCATTCTCCCTGAGCCCTGACGACAGCAAGCCAAAAAGCTGCTCTATGGCCGCCACTGGTGCAGCCGCCCCAAAGGAAGCCGTGCGAGGCTGGCACAGCCCCAGTCCGTGGAGCCTCCAGGCAGCCCCACTCCGGCCTCGGGGCCTCCTCCTTAAGGGCAAGGCTAAACACGAGGCCGCGCTGGTGTGAGAGCCTCCCACGGGGGGACACCACCAGCTTGGTTTGCTTGGTGCTGAGCACAGATCTGATTGCTCTCTATAAATACATCCGGGGTCAACACCAGGGATGGGGAAGAGCTATTTAAACTCAAGGAGGATGCTGGCAAAAACAAAAGGCTATATATAAACTTTCCATGAGCAACGCCAGGCTGGAGAGAAGGTTTTAACTCCTGGAGCAGGGAGGTGGAGAAAGAGCCCCCCCAAGGAGTGGGGTGAGGCAGCAGGATGGGGCCAGACACGTTTCTCTGTGTCCCCAGAGTGGGCAACCCTGGTCTCCCTCCATCCCCCATCCCTAAGCCCAGCAAAATCAGCAGAGGGACCAGCAACCAGCCTTGGCCCCACAGCGATAGCTCCTAACCCTGCTCCAGGCACAACAACAAGGGGCAGAAAGCTCTTCAGATATTTTTCCACTTTATTGACTTATTTGGTAAAAATTGCTGACGAATTAATCAGAACAATGAGTAACTTGGGTGCCTCGAAGCACTCGGCAGCAACGGTCGAATGCTGAAAGGCAGAGCTGTTGTGCAAAACCTGGCACCCTTTGCTAATCCTTGCATCGCTGCTGATGCCTGCGCCCCCAGTAATCCCTGTTCCTCCTGCCCATCCCCATGCCCCTGCTAAAGCCTGCACCCGCTGTCAGCACGTGCATCACCGCTAATCCCTAAGCCTTGCAACCTTGCCCATCCCTGCAACCTCACTGATGCCTGCACCATACCTCTCCACCGATCGCTGCACCCCAAGGAGCCCTGATGCTGACATCCCACGGCCCACGGCACCCAAACCCGCCCTGGGCAGCACCCAGTGGGACAGGCAGAGCTGCGCCCACCCACTCCCGGTGTCCCCACTGGGTGCATCTGTGAGATCCTTGAACTCCAAGAGTTGCCTGTGGGAACGGTGTGGGCAAGGAATACTGCATTCAGGAGGTGTTATGGAGACAGTGGGGAGAAGGGAAGGGGTTGTGTAGTGGGGCAGGCTGGTGTCACGGCCTCAGTGAGCAGGCAGGCTGGTGGGACACCAACCTGCCAGGTTTTGCAGCTTATCTCTCAAGGAGCTGAGCCTGGGGACATCACCAGCTCCAACAGAGCGGTGGTACCATTCGTGGCGGGGGGAGATGAAATATTCAGAGAGGTTTAGAGCAATTCAGTGTCTGCCACAGAGCACGCTGATGAATATTTCAGAGCAACAGGCACCCAAAGGAGGGCCGGGAGCCAGCTGAGCGCCTCACCGAACAGCCAGCCACCCTGTAACCACAGCAGCCATGGTGAGGCCTGGCAGGGATGCTGCTGGGAACCGACTGGGAGCATCAGGCCACACCAGCAGCGATGCCCAACAGGGCAGAGCTCTGGGACACCTGTAAAGAGCCAGCTGGGGTAGTGACTGAGGGAGACACCTCTCCTGGAGGTGTCTGGTGGCTTCTCACTCTGCTCCCAGTGATGTAACAGCAGCGAGGGCTGTTCCCATACATGTGTCTGCCCATCCTATGTCATTTCAGAGTTGCTTCCCAGCAAGCACCAAGACAGACACCATCTTCCCAGTTACTCCCAGCTGGCCCTGTCTCACTTACCTCCTCCAAGCCGCGTGGTCACTGTGCTCCTACACTGTCACCCCATGGTTTTGGGCTTGCTGTAGGGGAAAGTGACAGTGTTTGGTACAGAGCACATGAATGCCACCATGGGAAACCCCTCTCCCAGCACCAGCCCACAGCAATCCAGTCCTTTCCAGGCTGTAAGAGGAGGAAGCTGACCACAGAGACAGTGAAATATGGGCTTTAGCATGAGGCCCATATACATTTGTCACTGTAAATTAAAACAGAGCAGCCCACATCTGCCATGCTCCCAAATCCCCTAAGCCGCAGCCCCGATAGCAGCCCCACTGGCGCCGGTGTTGCAACAACCAGGGGAGTGTGCAAAGTCACGTCCTCAGTGAAAAGTTCAGTTCCAAGCTGGGGCAGCCTCTGGGGCAGAGTGAAGGCTGCAGGGTTTGACGTGCAACACCCAGGGATGTGCTGGCACCCCACTGTCCCCAGCCCGGCATGGAGCTGCAAGCCACCAGCGGACACGTGCCCCCTTCGCTCCCAGTGGGGCCAGTGCAGCGCAGGATTCCCGGTGTGCTGGGAAGGGGCTTTAAGTCCTGCTGCTTCCTCGGGATGTGGCAGCGGCAGGTCCAGGAGCCAGCGGAGCGTGGACGTGGCCAGCCGATGGGAAAGTTTGGGGTAGCAGGAGGGAAGGCGGCACAGCTGTCAGCAGTGCCAGCGCGGGCTGAGCCGTCGCTGGGGCTGCATTCCCCAGGGACAGATAAAAGCTACCGTAAAAGGGGAGACCTGTCACTCCGGCCGGCCTGGCTTGTCTCAGCACGGCAGAGAGAGCAGTGAACCACTCCGCGAGCAAGTGCCACCACAGCTCCAGTGGCTGAGGGCCACCTTATCGGCAGCATGCCATGGTCCCCGGCACCCTGAGCGATGCCGGGAAGCACTGACCCACCAGGACGCCTCCAAGCTGCCTCAGACCCCCCCGCCCTGCGATGGCAACCTGCAGCCGCCCGCCCGGCTGGAGCAGTCACAGCCCACCCATCAGGCTCTGCTGGCCACCCAGCCCCCGCTCCACGCACCATCTCCCCACCACTGTGGCCCTTTGGTGGCAAGCCGGGATGGCTCCTGAGGACCTCAGAGTTTCCAGGCGTACAGCCCGTGCCTGGCTTCCTCCACCACCCTCTTGCACCCAAGGTTGGGGGGACCTTGCACAAAGGGAAGGCGAGAGAGAGCAGCCCCCTCCAAAAGAGCACAATTTCTAAACTAGCACTGAATGCAGTCTTATTTCATGCTGAGCTAGGTAGGATCAGAAAGCTGCTT
>JAVJGJ010000060.1:392906-407738 GCA_035590215.1 Microhierax caerulescens
GAGCAGCCCCCTCCAAAAGAGCAAGAAAGGCACCCCTGGGCATGGCTAGCGTGGAGCAGGGGCCTGTCAGGATCCGGGGGGGGGCGGGGGGGGGGGCTGCTGACTGCCACAGGTTTTGCTTACGATGGTCAAAATGCTCGAGACCCATAAGCAGGAAGAGGGTCTTCTGGAGTGAACTGCAAAATATTTTCTTTGCACAGCTGAACTCCCCCGCCCATGCCCTCTCCTTGAAGTCTCAGCAGCGCTCAGGGAGAAGGTTTCCTTCCTCCTTACCCCTCCACGAACGGCAATGTTCCTCCCTACAGCCAATTAGTGAGCCAGGGTCGGGGGTCAAGGGGCTTCCCGAGTTCATGGCGCTAATCGCCGAGCAGAGCCAGCATCAAGCAGCACACATGGGGCAGCCCCCCATGATCGTCCCTGGGACACCCTGAAGACAACCAAGTGTCCCCTGCCGATGTCTCTGAACTGCCCCCTTCATTGCCAGCCACGGGTCCACCCCTCAGTGCCTGGCTCCCTGCTTCATTCCTCCCCTGACCTGACAGCCTCCAGCTGCCGTCCCGGCCCCCACGCATCCCTCCGCGGAGCCATCGCAGCTTCATCCCACCGCTGGCAGGTTTGCAGGGCTGGAGGAGGATCCCACATCTCTCCAGCCCCGTCTCAGCACAGCCACAGTAGCCCGGGTAGCCCTGCTACGTGCCAGCCCCATCGCCAGCCCCCTACCAGCCACCCCCTCTTCCTCCACAAGCCACGCTGCAGTGGGCCAGTGGCCACTATCAAATATTCATGGCACTGCGTGGTAAATAAGCATTATGAATTTATGACTTGCTGAATTAAACAGGCTCCGTCTCGGGCTGGCTGCCGTTCAGTGGGGCGGAAGGAACGGCGGCGGCGCTGGCACATGCAGCAGCAAAGGGTGCCGGCACGGCCCTGAAAGCTGACCGTGTTCAAACCCAAAGCAGGCCGGGCTTTGGGAATACCCAGAGCGCTGCAGCCCCAGAGAACTTGTGCCAGGGCTCCTTCCCTCCTGCAAATCCTTCGCTGCCCTCTGCATTTCAGCTTTCCCTGGGGCAGCTGACGGTGCAAACGTCCCCCCTCCGCGGAGCCACAGTACCTCCGAGTAGAAAGGAGCAAATGAATCGAGGCTCAGGTTCACCGGTTTGAACAATATTTAGTCCAGCGCCACACTTATGTGACTAACCGGGTTAATGAGTAACACGGCAAGTGTTTGCCCAGTGTGGGAAAGAAGCACAAAATGATTCTGCTCAGCCCAAAGAGGAAAGGCACCAGCGAGAGCCCCCGGCAGCAGGACCGGTGCAGGGAAGGAGCGATGCCCGGCTCTGTCGGAAAAGGCTGGTTTTCCACAGCCCATCCAGCATGCTGGGTGCAAGGAGAGGGCAGCACGGCTTGGCATTCAAGCCTGGTCTCCTCTCCGGGAGATGTTTGGGCGTTCCTGTGAACATCTTTGTGAGAATGGAGATGTAGGGATGGGATGGGGGGTGGGAAGCAGACAGGATAAGCACTGCAGCAGCAGTGAGCCATCACCTGACCAGGGCCAGGGGTGTAAATGCCAAAGAAAAAAGCTGGGGGATGGGATTTCCAGGACTGCCGCAACAGGGAGCGCAGGGAAACAGAAAGAGCAGCATGAAAGGCTCAGCACCATCTCACAAGGGCGCACTGCTCAGGGCTGCCCCTGCGTAAGCATCAAATTCACAGGGAGCAGCAGTTTTGCCCCAGCAGACACGGCACATCACACCTCCCTGCTGCACCGCAAGGCCAGGAGGAGTGGCTGGCTGCTGCCACCAAGCACTAGCCACCCGCTGGGGCCCAGGACGTTGCCAGCACCATGTCCTGTGTGATGTGGTGGCAAGGTGTCTCTGGGCCTGGCTGGTCCCCACACTCAGCAGATGGGACTCCCACCCCCGCTGTTAATAAAGCAAACTACTTTCTCATGGCTCCCTCGTGGTGCCGGGGGGGGGCTGGCTCCCTGGTGCCGGGCACGTCCTCCAAGGAGCAGCACTGCCAGGCTCTGCCCCGGCACCACAAAGACACTGCCCTAGAATTGCAAAGCACCTGCGCTTGGGTGATCTGCCTCCCAGATCAGCCCCGGCACATCTTCTCCGAGCTCCTCTTCTTCCAGCGATAACCGAGCCACCGAGGAGGATTGCCAGCAGGGTCTGCCTGGCCGGGGCTGCATGGGCCAGTGCTACCCCCTCCCCACCCTATCTCCCTGTCCCCACAGCGTGTTCAGGGCGTCCCGGCAGGGCTTTGCCACCCGACGGCGGCAGGAGCCACACATGCTCCTGGCACCCTTCGCTTGTCGCGCAGCCAGCCACAGCCAGCTGGGCTATTTTGCTGCCACTAAATTTATCCCTGAGGACCCCCTCCTCGGGGCGGTCAGTTCCCATCACGGGGCGATGCTCTGCTCCCACCCCCGCACTTCCCCCACTGTCCCCTCCACCTCCTCCACCAGGACAGAACATTCCCACGTGGTCACGCATGCGCTGGGTGGGCTGGGAGAGGCCGCGTTCACACAGGACGACAGCGTGGTCGGACCCCCTGAGGATGCTCCAGCCTGGCCACCCCTGGCCCCTCACCACTAGGGGAAAGCCCACGGGCTTCAGCCTGGCCCCGGGCAGGGGGAACACCTTGCTACGCCCACCATAAGCCAGACCCGTGACTGCAGTGGCATCAGCTCCTCTCCCCAGCTGTAGGGCATGTGCCAGCAGGCCGAGGATACATTCGGTGGGTCTGTGTCCTGCTCACACCAGGAAGATGTTTTGGGGACTGCCAGGGTGGGGGAAGCAGCTGGGGAAGGGGTTGAGATGGGTTGAGGGGTGATGGAACGGATGAAGAGCAAGCTGGGGGGAGCTCCCTCATCTCTGCCAGCCAGGGCAGAGCCATGATGGGGGTTTTTTTGCTGCTCTCTAATTAGATTTTGCACTGACCCTTTTGGGAGAAATCGATAAGTCTGGCAGGGAGGGGACAAAATGCAGGATAAGCCTTCCCCATGGGGAGCCCAGCAGGGTCCTGGCATCACCCCACACTCCCCCTGTCCCAGGACCACAGCACTCTTGGGGTACTAAGGAGGCAGCTGCAATGATCATGACTAACACCGTGGCATGAGTCCATGTGCCAGACCTGGGGATGATGCTGTGAGCTTAAGCCATATCACTCCCTCCCCACTGGTGACAGCCAGGGACAGCCAGACAATGAGCAGATCCCAGCTCCCTTGCTGGATCCAGACCCAGAGAAACCCAGGGAGCTTGAATATTAATTTATTGAGATTCTGAGGCCACGTAAAAAGCTTATTCTTGTGTGGCTGCACTATTTAAAAACCAAAGATATTGCTGACCCTGTGTTTGTCCAGAGAACTTAGTCCCAAAAGCTTGAAATCCCAGCTGGCACAACATTAACGACGCAACACTGAATTCGTTGTACTGGGAAGCACAACTCATGCTCAGGAGAAAAATGCTCGTTGGGAAAGAGTGACCCCAACCGTCGTGCTGGAAGGAAACCTCAGCTGTGTCTCAGCCAGTGCAACAACCGACGGCGAGAGCCGACGCTGCGGGGAGACACCAGACAGGAACAAAATTACGGGGTACTGCAAGTGACATGGCTCCGTGTCCTCCTCCAGCTGGAGCTTGCGGGGGGTGTGTGTGTGTGAAGGAGACTGATGATGAGAACCACCCCGTTTTGCAATAAGACATTTGAAAATATACTCAAGCCCCCAAAACGTCAGGTGTTAGCAGGTGGGATTTAATTGCATTGACCTCTCCATTTGCACCAGCATGGCACAGAGACACGCCACTGTCCTGGTGTCACCTTCCGGGACCAGGAACCCTCCTGGTTCACACCTGCCATCGGTGCCTCGACAAGGCCATGGAAAGATCGTACAGGTGACAGAGGACCAAGGGAAGGACAAAAGACCAGGTAGCAGATGGGGTGACATGTGACACTGACAGGGGCTGCCTGGAGGTCGGGCATAGAGCAGAGTGACCATTGGGTGAAGATGAGGTCCCAGGGAGCCCCCCACCACACACTGCTCCCCTCTGGCAGTGGGGCAGACAGGGTGCACCCCCTCAGCATCACTCCCATGCCTGAACTCACTCCATCACAACCCAGTTTGGACACCCTCAGCAACTCACACAAGCCGGGGAAATACCAGGCAGACTGGGAGCGCTGCAAAATAATAAACCCACCTGGCAGCTGGAAACCCACCCCACGGCCCCGTGCGGAGGACACCCAGCTCGCAGCAAAGCTGGCCACGGGCCCAGACATGGCAGAGCCGGACGGTGCCGCTCATGCGAGAGCACACTGCCGTCCCGCGGCTCTGTCTGCCCCGCAGCCTGGGGGGCTGGCACAGGAGGGCAACCACAGGTTCAGGCCAAAACATTATTATCTTTTCACCATAATCAGTAGAAATTTCTTCAGAAAACCTCTGCATTTTGCCTTTGCTTCACCTGCCTGTTACTGTTCCCTTTGGCTTCCAGGCAATCCCCCACTCCTGTCCAGAATAAACCACCCTCCTGGCATGCACCCAGCCCTGCTGCCAGAGGAGTGAGCTGGAAACACACTGAGCACAACAGCCGGGAGATGGTGGCTGAGCCTAAAATATGGCCTAAAATACGGCCTAAAAACCCCGCAGGGCCATGGGGGAAAGCAGGCCTGACAAGGCTGAGCAGGGGACAAGGACAGGGCACTGCAGTACCCACCTTCCTGGGGCTCTTTCAGCACAGTGATGGCCCCAGCAAGTCCTGGGAGAGATCCGGGGGACAAGGAACTCCAAAACACATCACTTCCCGATCAACCGAAAGCAGAACTTGGGAGATAGTTTTAAAAATACTTTAAAAACATGCTGGCAGAGCCAAAAGTGGCACTTTACAAGTACACGGAGGGTTCTGTGTTCAGAACAGGCTCCTCACTTAACAAAAAAGGAGAATATTAAAAGGCACATGAGACCTTTCAGCTTGTCTGTAACAACCTGCCCCTTTACCCAGCTCCATCCAGCGCCCGGCACCCACTCAGCCCAGGGGTACAGCTGGTGGCAGTAACAGCTGAGAAGGGAACGGGGTGAAGAGGGGTGCTGGGCACCCACACTTTGGTGAGGGGCCTGTGGGGCGCAATCGTGGGGGATGCACCCACACAGAGCGGCAGCCTGCGAGGGGCCGTGCACCCCAGGTGCAGCCCAGCTGGCGCGGCGGAGCAGAGCAGCGTGCCGGGCGCTCTCCTGGCTCCCGCTGCGGCTCAGCCTCTTGTCCTCGGGCCGGTTCCCACGACCCGCTGCACTTCCTGCGGCCGGGGCCGCTGCATGGCCCTGGGACCTGCGGCGGAAGCACTGCGACTGGGGGGAGGAGAGGCCGAGCGCCGGCCCCAGCCTGGCAGCAGCGTGCAGGTGGCATTCTCCTTGGCTGTGACACCCAGGGTGGGATCTGTTCATGGCCGGGAACTGGGTGCCTGCCACCCAACTGGTCCGTGGATGCCCCAGGAGGGCAGGTCTCAGGACACTTGGTCTCCAGTGATTTCTCCTCAGCATCCAGAGCAAGGCTAAGCCCCAAGCAGAGCCGTCATACCGTATTTTGCAAAATGCCCAGCACCAGCTCCAGCCCAAAACCACTTCCTCGCGCTGCCGAAAGGCCAGCTGAAGAGGACACTCCAGGAGGCAGATGTTGGTGCTGCTGGTCTTGCAGCGGTTCCCATTCCTTCTTCCAGAGACGTGCAGGAGGCAGAAGGGAGCAAGAATGCTTGCCCAGTCAGCTTCAGGCCTTGCACACTGGGCACCAGAGCTGCTAGTGGCATCTATCTGAGCTATGCTGCATACTACCCATCACACGCATGGTGAGGCAGAGCCATCCAAAAACTCAAATCCAAAGGATCCAGGCACCAGTTTTCCTCTGACAGACTTGATGAGTCCCCTTCACAGGACAGCAGGCTCTCCTAACAGCTAATACTGTCTGCAGTGAGGCAGCTTCCAATGGGTGCAGTACTTTCATCCACACCCTAAACCTACAGGTGAGCTCCAGCATCAAGTGTACACTCAGCTTTTGGTACTGTATTTGGGGATGTCCTCCACACAGATAGCTCATGAAGCTTTTTATCAGTAGTCCTTTTTTCAAAGGACTACAGATGGCCCGCTCATGAATCCCTTACTCGGATGTTTGATGGGCATTTTCTCAAGTTCCTTCTTGCAAAACATTTAGATCTTTCCTGAACTTGGGCTCGCTTGGCAGCTGGAACTGGAGCCCCAAGGATGGCAGGCTGCCCCTCTACACAAAGGCACCAGCATTACAGCCCAGCTGTGCACCTGGTTTGGGGTCTCCCGAAGGAGAGACGTCTCTGGGAACATTTTTAGCTGTGGGCTCCTGAAGAAAAAAAGGCATTTGGTTTCACTCCTCTTGGTGGCTGACACACCAGGACAAATCCAGCTGGAATCACCTGCAACACAAAGGTGTTTCTGTCCCAAACTGCAAGCAAAGCTGTGTGGAGCCCAGGGAGGCCCTTTTCCTGTCTCCCCCTTCTTTCTTCTCTCCATTCTTTGTGCAAAGCTGTGTTCAAATAACACTTCCCTGGAACAAGGAGAACTGCAAGGTAATCGGTATGAAAAACTTTGGCATCTGGACGCGTTCTGAGCTGACAAACCCTCATCTCATTTTCCACTGTTATTGTAACAATGCTGGAAAACAATGTGCAGTACACACTCCTGCAGCGCAGCCACCAGTGTGAGCACTTGCACGAGACAGGGCAGGCGCTGCCCACCACGCAGATGCGGGCAGCAGAGCAGAGAATGTCACTTCAGGCACCCACAAACGCTCGCGGGTGCTCTGTGAACAAAAAAAAGCGCACTGGAGATCATTCTTTCCCACTTTGTAGGTGCACAAAACCTTCCCACCTGTATTGCCTCCTCCCACACGGGTGCACATATGACCCGGCTTGCTACAGATATGTGGTGACAACCCCCAAAAGGGTTTGCAGTCTTCTTTGCAAGATTAAAAATGAACCATTCATCCTCGATCTTAAAACAAAATTGCACTAGAAACCCAGATTTTACTTCCTTTTCTACCAGTTTGCTACCAGAGTTACAGGTGAACTTGCTTTTGAGTCTTTTATGAAGATAGTGCAGACCTTGGTCGTAAAAGAGCTCACTGCATTTTTCTCATTCTTATCACTAACTGTACTCCATCCACTAAGTTAAACTTTCAACTCCTCCAGAATCCAAGGCGCTTCTCCCCCTTCTGTGTTCCCAAGCAATGATTTCTGGGGTTGATTCAAATAAAGAACGTAATTTAGAATAAATTAAATCACACCTAATGCCCCCCAGAATATAGCAACTTTGAAACACTAGTGAAAGTTGTAGTCGGGGGGGTTTAAACAGCCCATAGAAAGGAAAGGATTGCAAGTTTGCATTGTATGAAGCCATGTAGCTATTCATACTGTGAATAAATAACGGATCTGTATCGTTTGGAAAAATACTTGTTAAACCATAAAGCACAAACATTCAGGAGACAAGCACCTATGTATATATACATTCATAATAAAACCATACAGAGAACAATTTTAATTTACAAAGGAGCTCATCTCCTGAAAATCAGCAACTTGAGGGTTAGCAGCACCATGCCCAACTTGCGGTTAACACTGCAGCTGCAGAGAGGAGCCAGAAACCATGCTTCGGCTCCCAGGCCGTGACCAAGGCAGGCAGCTCTGCAGAAAATTTTTCTTCCATCAGCTCTTTGCCTCTATTCGCAAATGATCTGGAGGGCTAACACCCAGCCAGCCTCAGCAGGGAGCCCCCAGCGATTTCACTGAGCCTGCAAATTCCTGCAGGGCCACAAAAACATGAGCTTTATGAATCCAACTGCACAGGAACAGAAACGCACCAAGCAGGAGCCTCACACGCACAGAGAGCCATGAAAGAGAAGAATCCAAGCACACAGGTTTTGGGTTTTTTCAGGGAGCCCATCTCCAAGCCCAGGCTGTAAAGTCCATGTTTGACACAGAAAGAGAGGAACGTTACCTTTCTCCAGAGGACAGGACAGAGGCAGGATCAGGTTCCAGAAATACCTGGATACCAGACCTCAACTGAGCCCTCAGAGTGATCCAGCGCATTAAAACAGGCCTGGACACATTATTATGGGGGTGTAGAATTGAGAAAAACAAAATTATTAAAGCAAATGGAGGAGGTGTTTTGCCTGGACAGGTCCTCGAGCTTCTTGGCTCTTCGTTTCCAACAGCTTCACCACCAGCTCAAGAGGTGTCGTCAAAAGACGCTCTGCAGCCGTGAACGAATCCTCAGCCCCAAGCAGTGCGCTTGTGCTGCCCTGTGGGAACTGGCATGCCAAGGCATCGGGCACCACTGCACAGCGCCCCTGAGACCTGTCCCCAGACACCAGCACAGGGGCCCCACTGGAGGATGGGTCCAAAACCCGGCATCGGAACCACAAGACTCGCCCCTAGGCTCAGTCTGCTTAAATCTGTGCTGCTAACACAATGGGAGAGCAAGGCTGACTATGCTGCCGGTGCCACCTCACCACCATGCACCCCCAGCCGCGAGAGTTTTGAGATGGTGCTTTAAGGATTTCAGATCTGCAGGGACTCCAGATGTCCCTTCCGAAATTTCTTAAGTTTACAGTATAGCCATAAGTTAAGACAAATGATACAAAACAAGCTTCCCCAAGACATAGTTCTGAATTCTTGCAATGTGGAATTTCTAAGAAGCCTCGCTCAGATACTGAGAAATGCCAGAAGCAGATGCAAGGCTTCAATCTTTAGATTGTTCTTGTAATCTGCAGTCAGTTTGTGGTCTTAAAAGCGCAACTCCAAGATGCCTTTGGGATCTTTGTCTGAACTAGCAGTGGCTCCCACCATCATTGTGCCTTTTCATGCCAACACACCACTCAGACATCCTTTTCCACAGCCCCATTTCCATTCAGGAAATGTATCCTGAACCACCAAAACCACACAGAAAAAAAACAGCTTCTGAGCAAGTCCTGCTGCACAGAGGCAGTACACAGGCCCAACTTTGGCTAAGGTCAGGCTGGTCTATTGGAAAGATTTTCAGCTCCATTCATCCCCTCTTCACACAGTGTCTAGAAGGAGCCAAGTCAAGACACCTTGAAGGTATCTGGTTTTCTTCAGGGACAACAAGCAGAGCTGCCTGTTCCCAGCTCACATGCAAACAACTAAAGAGGTGAAATGAAGCCTGCCATGCCTGTAATAAATGAACAAGGGAGCAGCGATGTGCCAGAAAAGATGAGCTCATTGTAAAAATAATTGAGCTTTTACAAAAAAATTAATACAAAGACCTAGCTGGATTCAGATGCACAACATGCCAGCAGCAAGACACCTCCTCACTGCCTGTGTGCTTCCCTGTATGCTCTTTTTTACCAATTTTTCCTCAGATTTTTCCCCTTTTCATCTCTTTGTGCCACCCAGTAGACCCTGCACTGGGAGACTTTGGCCATATCCTGGAATGTGACCTACTCCACAAAGCAGCCAAGGAAAAAAGCTGCAGGCACAGAGGAGCAGGGATGACGCAGAGAAGCTACAGGCAGGCTTCCTTCAGGGGAAACAGAGGCAGGGAAACAAGAAGCATTTATTTTGGCCAAGAAAGAGGTGACCTCCCGAGCTAACCTCTGCTGGGAGAGTGCTGCTCCCACAGGTACACGTTGCTGCCAGCTCTTGGCTGACACAGTCTCAAGCTGTGAGCCACATGCCTGAACCTCGCACCTGCATGTTCCTGTTTTCGCTGTAGGCTTTGTACTTCATGGCTTACTTTTTCCATCACACCTCATTCCCAGGTTCTGTTATGCCAGGAGATCACAGGTGGAGGGACCACTTTTTTTCCAGTGTTTGCCGGTAAAACCCCTGCCTGCCTCTCCAGGGCGACCCATCCTGACACTCCATGCTTGGAGGGACAGCAGGTTTGTTAGGGACTCGCTCTGGCACATCTTCCACAGCATCTCAGCCCGTGCCCATCCCATCATCCCAGCAGAGCCCTCTCTAGTGTCTGCAAAGGTGCTGGCACTGGCCCACAGCATCCTCCCAGAGTACGGGGCTCATGGGTGACACACAAGTCCACGACAGACCCATCTCATGGTGGGCTGCCATGTCTTATCACCAGCTCTCATCTCCCTGACACCATCCAGCTCCTCATCCCACCCAAGCTGACACACCCCAAATTTGTGCTGCAATGGGAACACCTCCACTCGGGGCTGATGCACATCCCACTGGCACGATGAGGGATGATGTCTCTTCAAAGCACAGCAGAAGGATGTCATCCCTTGCCATGATTTCTATGTTCTTTCCTCTGCCCATACCCTGGTTCAAGGCCTTGGACCCACCAGTTATCGCCCAGGCTAAGCTTGACGCTCAGCGTGCTCTGAAACAAGACGTTCCTTGACCTGCTTTTCTCTCATCACTAATTCACACCTAGCAGATTTGCAACTCAGCTCATGCATGAACTCTGCACTGGCACCGCTTAATGGCTAAACAGCAAATTCTGACAAAGCTCATTAAAAAAGAAAGCCATTGATGTTAGCAATGCACCTTAAATCTGACGCCCAGCTCCAAGCAGGTCTGCCAAGGAATCAACTGATCCCATTGGAAATATAAAGGAACAGCAGAAAACTCTATCAGTGTAGCTTGGAAGGAACCTCTTCTTTTTGTTACAGATGTGAAGCAGACAGAAGACACAGGCTAGTTACACTAACCAGCTCCACAGTTTAAACAATTAAAATCCACCTCTAAGAACGACACTAGCATGAAAACCTCAAGACTATTGAGGTTTATCAAACCTCAATAAATCAATATCAATATATCAATATATCAAACTATTCTGGCCTCATGGCTGCACAGATGGACTGGCTTTAGGGAATTTATCTGTGGCTCACCTAGAAACACAGGGAGCCAGTATCCCAGGAGCACTCCCGGTGCTGCTGTGGCTGTAACACAATATAGACATGTCGGCACAGGAAGACCAAACTGGTAGCTGGGCTGGGAGGACCAAGGTATGAAAACAAAATTCCCTGGCAGTGTTCTTTTTTATTTTTCCCCTAGCAAAAACAAGATCCTCACATTAAAAAAAAAACACACCACCAAAAAAACAACACCACACACACACCCCCCCCCAGCAGCAGTAACAGAATGGGGGATGAAAAGGCTGCTGTCAAAAACATAATTACATTCCCAGATACATGTACAGCCCTAGAAAGTTCTGAATGACACAATTCTAAAGATGTTTTTAAATAACTACGGGGTATTAATTACATCTAAAGCTACCAACCCTTTCCTCTCTTTACTTTGAAACCTCTGTTTGGAAGTGTTTTCCATTAGGCAACACCTTTCCAACACAGCCAGCTATGCAGTACTGCTGGAGGTACCGAGGCGCTGCATCTGAGGCTCTGGATGGCCGCAGTAGCCATCACACAGTCCAAGGCTGGCTGCGTGTTACTCCGACGGGGAGGGCAAAGCCAAGGGACAGATCTGTGCTACTCACTGGGCGAAAGGGCACAGAGAAGGGCTACAGCCCGCCACTCCTCTGGTACAACTGCCTCTGCACCAGTGCCATGTCCTGTCTCTGAGTGGCTGCATCACTGTGAGGTCAGCAAGAGACCCTGTGACTGCATTGCCATGGAGCCGGTCAAGCGGGTGAACTTGCTTCTGGCCATTTCTCACACAAAGGCAAAGACAGCGTGGCCAGGACTGCAGCCAAGGAAAAGCACTGAGCAAATGTTCAAGATGGCCTGTCCCGCAGGGACTCCGCTCTCTTCCATGGCCCCAAACATCTGCGCAGCGCCTTTGCCATCAGACCTGCGCACAAGAAGGCTGTGACCGAGCCATTGTCCTCGTGTCATCTTGTCCTTGCCTGTCTCCATCTAGCGTCTTCTGTCTCAGTGTCAGGCAGTTCCAAGAGGCTGGGGCTACCTGCCTGCCCGGCCCCAGCCCACCAGTGGTCACCAGCTCCAGGTGCAGGAGAGCTCCGGGTCTCTGCTCTCCAGCCAGGGAAAAATGCATCACTTCTCTCTGTAGTTTGTCCTGGTGGAAAGTATTAAGAGCTACGTAGTCCGCACAACTAATCACAGTCATTAATGGGAATAATTGAGAGACCCAACCAATACTTGCAAGCCTCTAAAATAGAAAGGTTGCAGATCTCATCTGTTCCACATCTAGAATTTGAGATAATCAATCACAAAACCCTGAACAACACACAGCAAAGCTATTCAGAGGTGCACGTCCTACATCAGGCCAGCTGTGGGAAAAAAGTCCTAAACCATGGCACAACAGTACTTCTCAGTGCCAAAACCCTGGGCAGGGCTATAAAACCGTTTCCAGGCCAGGAGAGGACATAGCAGAAACGATTTTGCAAAGTGACACGGTGCTGACAACCGGAGCATGGCAGAAACAGCTAGCACTCTGCTGGGCTGACGCTTGGGTAGCAGGCTAAAATCACATGTGGAGCTCTGGGAGCTGGGAAGCTGCCTGCAAGCAGCTTTTATTTGAGAAATAAGAAAGGACAGAAGGGTGACAGTACAGCCAGGAGAAGGGTGGCAGTGCCCAGCAGAGCCTCACTGCTTACAAGCAAGGGCACCAAAGAAGGGACAGCAGGAACGCTCTCCCGCACATATGAGAACGGAAGTGGTACAGGGCCTCGAAGGAGCAGGGAAAGGGAAAGCCACAAGCACTGCAGCAGTGTTGCCAGGTGACAGGTGCCCAAGGAGAGGACAGGCAGAGTGCTCGCTCTGCCGGAGTAAGAGCCCAAGCAGTGTGTTTGCTCTGTAAAATACCTGCCTGTCTGGGAGGTGCGGGGCCTGCAGGTGCTTGCTGGGAGCTCAGAGAGGGCAGAGGCAGCACGGAACTGCCAAGCTGGCTCATGCCCACAGCCTGCCCAGAATATCCCACAGCAAGCTCCCTGTGCAGGGAATGGCCTCGCTTGGCCAAGAAAGGCAAAAAAAGTGCCCGCTGGACTCAGCTGGCAGCAACACCCCAGTGAACAGTGACACCGTGACCCACCTGGTCATCACACCCAGCCTCTGGCAGTGTCTCTGAAACACCCCAGAACTGTGGCACAATGGCACTTCTCGCTGCTGAAACCCCAGGCAGGGCAGTAACAATGATGCCCCATTACTTCAGGCAGGATTACTGTCTGCCCTCCTCCCCCCACAGGGGACACTGAGGCACAAAGCAAGAAAGCAACATGATGGGTTCAGTAACGAGACAGTGATATCCTTTTTGGCTTTGAGCCCCTTGGCTACCAGGACATCTCTCAGAGGACCTGCCACCCTCCCCAAAAGGGGCATGCAGGCAGAGACACCCAAATCAGCAGCACCTAAGCAAAACATTTTAGAGCCACAAGCAACAGCTGGAGACCTTATACTTTGCAAACTTTCCTCAGCACAGACAGGGACATGGAGCAACACGCAATAATAATAAAAAAAACTTCCCGGGGGGATACAGAAATAATATCACGTACATTCCAGCTTCCCGAACCACAATCGCCTGAGAAGCCGGCACTGTGGGAAAGTCTCAGCTCGCTTTTCCTGAGTATTATAAATAGAGTTATGGCTGCAAGCAGGGCTTTAAATGCGGAGGAAGGGGGAAAAGGCCATTTAACGGGCTCTGTTTGAACTTGGGCTCTGGCTAGCATCCAGCTCTGCAGAACAGCTGGTCACTTCCTGCTGAGTGAAGGCCAGTGCTGCTGCACTGGGAACCAGGAAGCCCTGGCTGAGAACTGCCTGTCGGACCCCAGGGTCCGCGAGCCTGCCGGGCGTCCCACCTTGGGCTGCCATGTATGTCACTCGGGAGCCTGCTCTGCTCCTGCTTGAGGCCAGGCCTCTGTTCTCCCATGTGCTGCTGACACCAACAGATAGATGGTGTGAGACCAGGCAAGTAGGTGTGAGACTTCCCCGAGACTCCAGCCCACAAGGCTTGCACCCAAAGGATCTCAAGAACTTCTCTTTCAGCGAGCTGCTGTTTCTGACCCCATATGAAGGCTCAGCACCCACCAAGCTCTGCGGGACTAAACTCCGCAGGTTACACTGCCTGGTTCTCCAGGCTCCTTGCCTTTGCCTGAGTAACTGCTGCTGCCTTTCCCTCATGGGTAGGCTGCTCATCACAAGCCCCTGCAGAGCCCTGCCACGGGCTGCTCAACATCCTCCTATCCACTCATTCTTCCCTCCCTTACTCTAGCTCCTGCTCATTGGGGTTATGAGCCCGCCGCTCCCCAGGCCACCTTTTAAGCACGAGCATCATACTTCAAGCAGAATGTCCCACAGCAGAACCAACAGCTTGTTCTGTAGCAATACCAACGGGGCCAGGGCCCAGCAATTCATTACTTAGCCTTGGTCCCCAGCCTCTTCTCCCACTGCTTCAACAGGAGCCAGGCACACCTCCAGAGAACTTTCAGCCTAAGGGCCCTGGCCTCCTCCGCTGTAAGGAACAACGCAGAGCTGCCTCAGTTTCCTGCCATAGCACTGCGGCTTCCCACCCTTCCTCCCCCTGTGCAGGCATCTTTCCCCCAGCCCTCAGGCTCCCGCTCCCCCAGAGCGGCCAGCGGGCGCCTGCCTGGCCTGAGGCGAGGCAGGGCCCCCCCGAGGCGAGGCAGGGCCCCCCCGAGGCGAAACAGCCCCCCCGAGGCGAGACAGGCCCCGCGGGCCTGCCGCCCCCGCGCTCCCTGCCCGCCCGCGGGGTGCCAGCCGTCCCACGGGAGACGGCGGGGGCTCGGGTCTCCTCAGGCAGCCGCGGGGCGGGCAGCAGCCCCTCGGGGGGGACGCCAGGTGCCGGCAGCGCCCACCGACCCCTCAGCCACCCCCGCGACCCCGGCTGGGCGTGCGCGACCCCGCG
>JAVJGJ010000060.1:409600-425685 GCA_035590215.1 Microhierax caerulescens
TTCTTTTTTTTTTTTTTTTTTTTTTTTTCCTCCCCCTACACTTCATTATCCAGCTTCTTTCTTGATGCCTTGGCTGCAAGTTGGCTGGAGCTATCAATAGTACATTGTTGACTGGGGGGTGAGGGAGGAGGGAAGGGAATAACAAAGCTGCCAACAGCTTTCTGGGGGTGGGGAATGGCACAGCAAAGTGCTTTGTCATGCCTCTCGACATCAACTACTACTGAATACACACTGGTCCATTGATAGCCCCAGTCATGCCGTGAGGATGGACTGTATTAACACAAAATGCCACCCAGCATGTGTGTGCAGAAGGGTTCGCCCTGAGAAGTCTTCCCTGCAACTGCTTCATATCTTTTCCTAGTGCATTTTCACAGTCTCCAAGAAGCAAAGGCTGTAGTCCACGGCACGTGGGAACGCTGCTGAAGAGCCCCGTATAGTGAACCTGGAGCAGGAAATACGTTGAGGAAGAATATTTGTGTTTCCTGTAGAGAGATTATTTTGGTATGAAGTGGCAAGCCAAGATCTTAGCAAAGTCTGCCTGTGTCATAACTGTGTTTGTGAGTTATTTTTTGGCATTCAGAAATGCCAAATGTCAGTAGTTCATTTGCAGTCCGGTATATGTTCTTAGCATACTGTATAGGCGGTTCAGTTGATTATGATAGTGCAGCTTGGTACTTGGTCTTTGGATACTGAAGTTACCCTCCCTCCTGGGGAGGGATTAGAGTGGAGAAACACTGTCTTAGGAACAGCTCAGTGAGAAGTTTTAGGGCAGACAGTAAGCTGTCAATACAACTTCAGAGTCTGCCTGCTATAGCCTTGTTCCTCGCTCCGTGTGCTTATTGAAAACCCTCGTGCTCCCCTTTATTTTCATGGTGTTTACATAGCTTTGCACTGGCGTGTTTCATAATGGGAACACTGGGGAATGACTGGTTTCTCTGCATTGCTTTTGCAGGCTTTGTTAGAGGGATACCACTGCTGTGCCATGCCTCAGCAAAGAGCTTTTGTGGTACTGATAAAGGAAGCAATGCTCCAGAAGTAAAATAATTTGCTTTCACGAACTTTATAAAAGCTAGAGCAGATATTAAAGCCTGCATTCAAAGTGATCCTGAAAGACCGTGTATAGCACATCCGAACGAACTTAGAAACTGCAAGGGAAACATACTTTATTGCTCTTAAAAGTAGATCTTTGGGGTGAACTTGTAATATTTAGGGTTGGGGTGAAGAACGTATGTATGATGTTTCATTTGCATGTGAAAATGTCAGCTCGGATGTTGTAGAGTGTGTTGAAAATATCTGAAGAACCAGCCCTTTCGCCCCTCCTCGTTTTGAAAACGTGAAACTTAAACCTCCTCCTTCTGGGTCCTGTTGATCTATTTGTAGATATTTGTCTATAGAAAATGTGTGCTCATCTGGTCATGGGTTTCCAGCCATCTGCTATTGGCAGACTTCCAGGTGTCCCTTATTAGCATGAGGTTGCTCAGCACTCTCTCCGGGTTCTTGGCTGCAAAGCCCCTCCTCCATTTCTAACAAAACACTACTGGTTTCAGATACAACTTGGGCAGTGACTGTTTTTGATGTAGGTCCCTGGGTGCTGAAGCCCGTATAGCTGCCTCTGATGTGCTATGGAGGAGCAGGGATATGAGCCGTTTGGGGTAATGAGGAGCGGTAGCATCTGAAATGTGATCCCTGCTAATGTAACCTGGTGTTCTCTCTCTTTTTCTTGCAGTAGTATTTTACCTTTGAGTAACTGTCCCCAGCTGCAATGCTGCAGGCACATTGTTCCAGGGCCTCTGTGGTGCTCCTGATGCCCCTCACCCACTGTCGAAGATCCCCGGTGGGCGAGGGGGTAGCAGGGATCCTTCTCTTTCAGCTCTGATATATAAGGTGAGAAAGATCTGACGTCTAAATAATGACCTGTACCTGTGTTGCAATTGTGTTCGGTTCCTTTCGCAGTCTGATGGGAATAAGTGCAAATAACTCCAAGGCAGTAAGTGGGAGAACAGCTAATTTTTCAGCAACCCTGTTGGCAGGTCGCTGAGCTGCATGCAGCGTTCTCCCACTTAAATACCACCTGTTTATTAAGAAACAAGAGACCTTTTCTCAAAGGTGTGCAGCAAGTAATTCGTTAGCCCTGTTCCCAGAGGCCTGTTTAAGCTATTCTATGTGGAGCCAGCATTATCAAAACATGAAACAACTTCTGAAGTGTCTCAAAAAAGAGGAAGTGGGAAGTAGAAAGGTGAAATGCAGAGAGAGAATGGTTGATAAACTCCTTCCTGTGCCTTAGTCCGGAAGGTAACGCTGTCGGGGCCTGGGAGCTGCCTGAACCGGTGTACTGACTTCACAAAAGAGCAGGGCAGCCATCCACCTCACACTCGAACGTTTCTAGAACATGTAGCTAGGATGAGGCAAGATCAGGGAGGCTTTGTAGCATGTAGCTCTCAGTTTTTGGCACTCTTCGTTCAGTGGGACCTTTCCTTTTGAATGAAGAAACCTGACTGTTCCTTGCTGTAGAAAATTGACGCTTGTGCAACTTTGTGTTGTGGTGGCACACATCTGTCTGCCTTCTGGGACGGGGCTGCTTTGCCACATGCCAGGGAGTAAAGTGCTGTCAGATGAGGTAGCCTAAATTTATGCTCAGCTTGCAAATTCAGCTGTTCAGACAGGAGTGTTGTCATAGGTGTTAGACTAGATTTTTAATTACCCAGTGGGAGGCATGCAGACTCTGTATGATGAAAAGATACAAGTCCTTTTGGGTCACAGCTACCAAAGTCTCCTCTTGAAATTCATGAGAGAATTGCAGGCCTCGTGGCTGCTTTCAGAGGAGTTTTCTTTAGAGCAGCCTTGGTGAATTTTGAGCATGTGCCTTACCCACTTACCTTGTAAATAAACGTCAACTTCTGTAGCCTCTTAGTAGTAACATCAGCTTAATGCTATTGAGTTAAATTGTCACAGGGAGGGGTATGAAACCCAGAGAAGCAGCAGAGCACAACGGGCTTCCTGTCAGATAAAGAAGATACGTAAATGGCTTCAAGAGGGCTCAGGACAACTAATGAATTCCCTCTGAATGGGAGGGGATGAGAAATAGGGGACCCTGCAACCTAAACTTCTGCAGGCGAGCTTTGCCAAGCCTTGCAGATACACCAGGTAAGGTCCAAAGGCAGAAAATGGGCTCAACTTAGAGGAGATGCTGGCGGAAAGGGTCACAGTTTGGAGACTTTGAAGTGTTTAATTTCAGTACGGCCTTGAATTTGCACTGAAGCTTTTGGCAGTGGTGTGTAGGCAGGGGTTGCTGCCTGTGGGGATGTCCTCTATATAGCTGCATCCCAGAAATACAGATGTAATTCTTCCTGGATTTATTGCTGACAAAAGCTAGCAGAATCCGTCAGAAAATCAGCCCCTTCTGTAACAGCTTATTCCAGACCAGAGCAGGCTGTGTTGCCCAGTGGTTTGAAGTCAGACCTCAGATGGAGGTTGCTGGGACTCTCTGCGCCCCTCTCTGTCCCCTGCTCAGTCTAGCAGTGCAGTAGTTACAGCAGACTGAGCTTTTCAGCCAGCAAGCTTCAGTATGACCTGGAAAAGCATCTGGACCCAAAAGCTTAAATCTTTTTTTTTCCAGCTTTATCAGCTGTTCTAGTTCAAGGGATGACCTTTCTGAACAAGCCTGCCTCCTTTGGAGCATGCAGCACAGTGCTGATAGACAGCAGCACTGTAAATTAAGCGGCTGGGTCTCCCTACAGTTATTGGTATTTTTGTATTAAGAGACGTAATACGCGTTCCTTCATCAAGGCAGCTTTACTTGAGTGGGGAATGCAATACAACCGGCGGCAGTGCGGTGCAGCCAGGACGGGCTTTGTGCGAATGGACGTGCTCTGGCTAGCAAACTTGGCAGCAGGCTGCAGGTGTAGCACATGCCAACAGTAGGCTGCTTACATGGGTTTCTCCAGTCGCTTGGCTATGGTAGATCATAACATCCTTTCTTCTTACGCTGCCAACATGTAGGGGCCTCCCCCTGTCCTTCTCCGGACATCAGAGGAGCGTAGCTGGGTTGGAAAATCTTGTGCTCAATGAATTGTAACCAAGTGGAAGCTGGTCTTTGTGGCTTTACCTCACTGAAAGGGAGCAGAGTGCCAGAGAGCCGGTGGTTTAGGCAGCTGTGTACCAGAGATAGTGTGGTGGGGTTTTTTTTGCCCATGATGGCGTGACGTGGGATTTTGCAGGGGTGAACTAAAACGAAACATTTGTTGCATAAACAGGGTTTTGCTTTGAGCAGCTTCCAAAGAATTCTGGGCTGCTGCTTCACAGGAACAGCTTCTCTCCCCAGCATCTCACTATCTCTATTTTGATGCCTAGAAATAAAATATCAGCTGCCCAAGACAGGCTGTGTAAATGTAACTCCCACTGAACTAGGGGAACTGGTTCTGTTAATCCCTGCAGTTGTGCTGCCTTTGTTTCATGGGCTGTTGCACTGGGGGGCTTTAAGTGGGAAGGTTTGGAGTGCAGGGCATAACTTCTGGTGATGGAAGGGCTAAGCCAGGAGGCTTGGAAAGAGCTTTTCTCCTCCTGTTGCAGGCTCCTGCCAGTCTTCCTGCACAAATGCATGTGTGTGCCTCCCCCTTCAATGTGTCAATCCCAGCCTGCTTTTCTCAACTTCCCCACCCTGTTTTAGTTTTCATGAAGTGTAAGAAAAGAAGCATCTGTGAGCTTTGCTTGAGAGAAGGATCTTTTCTGAAAGAGAGATGCTTTCTGCACAGTAACAACTGTAAAAGACTCCTATAAAGTGACTGGTGAAGGATGTGCATATAATCCCCTTGGTTTTGTTGTTGTTTTTTGGGTTTTTTTAATAAATCTCTGTAGTGCTGAGCTCTCTCTGGGGTCAGGTCTGACTCTAGCTGCTGGCTCTGCGGTGGTTTTATCAGAGCAGTCTGGGCAGCTGTCCGTAGGTTTCTTGTGTGCTTGGTTTAAAACTAACAGAGCCCGACAGCAGGCACAGCCACAAAAACTTTCAGACTCGATGAATAAACTTATTTCCTACAGGATATTTATTCTGATGAAGTGTAAACTTGTTTTTCGGCTAAGCTTTGTGGGCTTTAAACAAACAGCAGCTTCCTCTGCTCCAGTTACTGAAGCCAGGCAGTTCCTCATTTGCATGCAGCATTACTTTGTCGACAGTGTTCATGTACTCCATGGCTGCTGCTTTGTTGTGATAGGCAAACCAAGAGGGATCAATTTTAATACATATGGTAATAGGGAATTAAAAGCACTGGGACACAGGCTCAAGGAGTCCAGAAAGGTTCTCGGTGACGTTCTTGCTGAACCACTCACTGGTCTTTCGGCAACGGTTACACCTTCATAGCTTAAAACACCTACAAGAAAATACCTGCATGAAAAGCAGCAATACTGAGCAGTCTTTCACCCTCTTACTGGGCACGGGTGGCTGCTGTGTTTGTACTGCCCGTCCTTTAAATGCAGATCCAAACTGGACTGAGCGTTCTTTGCTGTGCAGGCTCCCTGTGTGTGTTACGATCAGAGAAGAGTGTATGTCGCTACCAAGCATTTATTAAACCTTGTCTGGCAAAGTGCTGTCTTTCTGCAGCGGTGTCGCTTGCTTCATTGTCAGTCCAGCTGATCATCAGCAGATCAGAGCTTGTAATGAGCTGCTGGATTAATCACCCTGTTAAAATAAAATTCCTGCAGACTGGGTGGTCACTCACCTCATGACCCAATGGAGTAACCCACTTCCCACCCCACCTGTTGATGCTGTTGAGGAGAGGGGGACATGTGGCTTTCCCAGGCACTCCTGTGACTCGGGAGCAGAGCAGACATGACTCCCAATTCCTGGTTTACTTCTGCTCTTCAAAGCTTTGCAGGTGACTGTAAACATGAGGGAATCGGGGTGCATGAGCCTGTAACCGAGCAGATGGGAATAGTTCAGCTTCCACTGCAGCTGACAAGGTTAACTTGGGAACCTAATGAATTTCTTCACCATTTCATTGGGGCTTTTTGAAGTGAAATGTGGAAGTCATTACTGGGCAAGCCAACTGCCTGCAAAAATTGTCAGGAGAAGGAATGGAGTTTTAACCACAATTTTTTTTTTCTAGGAACTGCTGAGCTAAATCTGCAGCGCTCTGCATGCTTGGCATTCTAGTTAGAGCAGTATTGGAGAGGGCCATGTACGTTTGTGGTCTCTGCAAAAGACCTCATGATCTTCAAATTTATGTAGCTTCTGCCTGTTTGGGGATTCTCTTTGTGCGATGTGTTTTCCTCCCTTCTACCAAGAGGCAAGCCATTTGCCATACCAGTTGGTTGGTTGTAAGATCTGGGAAAGCAATTTGTGGTCATCCTCGAAGCAAAAACACTGGTGGGGACTGGGGAGACAACAAAACTGGTCAGACTGCAGCAGCAGATGCTCTTCCAGCTTGTCAGTTCAAGTTGTGTTCTTTGAGGGGTAGGTCATGAACCGCCCCTCAGAGATGTGGCTGGGACCTGTGGTGAATGAATGGGCTGTCACTACCCAGAAATTTAATACAATGTAAATATGCAAAACTACATTCCCTTGAACAGGAAAACATGACTAGGAAAATCACTGTGAGGTCTGAGTACTCATTGTGGCGTGCCCCTGAGGCAGTGAAAGGGGAAGGGAAAAGTATAATGATGCTGCTCTTCGTAAGACTATAATACCATTTGTTTTGCATTTGATCTCTCTGGTTGTACTCCCCTGGCTGGATAGTATATAGGACTTTTTTGTTCTTTATCTTTGTACATAAAGTAAGGTATTGCAGGTACTTCAGAACAATAGCTCTTAATCACTTTACAGCGCCGCAGCTCAAACGAGCGCTTGCAGCTGACTGCGCCTACCTTCGTGAGTTGTGGTGAATCTCACGGTGGCTGAATTCTAGTGATAGGCTGAAACTGCAGGCACACAAGTCTGTAAGGGCTGGTCCTTTGTCAGGAGGGTGCTCCCACTGAAAATGCAGTGTCTCTGCATGCTCATTGAAGCATGATCTCTTACGGTTTTGGTCTGCAATCTCATGGACAGTTTTCTTTAACCCTAAAGCATATTTCATGAGCTCTTCTCCCTCCCTTGCGCAGGACGAGAAGATCACTGTTAACCAAGATGTCCCAGTGCATGAAGGGAAGCCTCATATTGTCCACTTCCAGTACAAGGTCACAGAGGTGAAGACCTCCTCCTGGGATGCAGTGCTCTCTAACCAGAGCCTCTTTGTGGAAATCCCTGATGGATTATTAGCTGATGGAAGCAAGGAAGGGTAAGTTCAGGATCTCAGAGCTGCATCTGTGGCTCCCCAGGCAGCAAGACTTTGCTTAAGCGGGTGATGCTGTATGTGGGCTGTTTGTACGGCACCTCTGTCCCTGGCTTGTGTATCTGAAGTATATCCTTACTCTGTTGTCTTCAGAGAACAGTCTTCCTGTTAGTCCTCCATATATATTTTGCCCCTGGTGATCATTTCATATGGGTTACTGTTTTTTGAGTCCATATGCTAATGAAAAACAAGCAGTAAATAAGCAGAGTGATTCTTTGTGTACTTCTGGAAGCCTTTTTCCAAACTTTTTTTTTTTTTTTTTTCTGCTGGCCACTTGGCAAGCTTATTTTGGCAGGTGTTTTCCTCTCTTTCAGGGGGGAAAAAAACTCCATTATATTGATGTGCTCCTTCTCATCAGTAGGTGGATCTACTCTTGGAGTGCAGCCACGCAGGCGTTGGGCTCTGCCAGAATCTCTGATTTTTCTCTGTTGGCAGAATACGGTAGTGTTTTGTCCAGACAGCTCTGCTCTGGGAAGTTTGTGTAAACGCAGCTTCCAGAGCAGCTACTTCCTGCCAAGTGCTTTGCCAGAGATGTCCGCTGGCGGGAAGCGCTGTAGCGTAGATGTGGCTTTACTGGATTCCTCTGCAGAGCTCTCTGAAGCCCTCCTAAATCTTCCAAGTAGGCTTCATCCATAAATGACACAAGCTAATTAAGAAAGAAACCTCATTGGGCACCTTCAGTAAGTGTCAGTATTCTTGCTGTCTCACACTTGTCTCATTTGACTGTGAGTCCAGATAAATGTTTGTGTAATTTCTTCAGTTGGCCCATAAATCTTTTAGCTGTCCAGGAGCCTGCTCTCTTGGGAGCGGGTTCTTCTGGGAGCGTATTTATACACCCGTGTCATTGTGACTTAAAGCACAGTTCTGTTGGATTATTTTTAGCTAGGTAAAACAGCCTAGTAGAGGCTATAATTAAAATAGTTCACTACCTTATTAACAAAACCCTTGCAAATTTAATCTCCCTTGCTGCACTCCAGCCTTGCTGACTGCTGTTTAATTAGATGTCGATTGAAGCCCTGTTTGTCACTGCTCTAGCAGTCTGCCTCGTAAATGGTTACAAGGCCAGCAGTTACAGCAACAGCTCCACCATGCCGATCCCTGGGGCTCAGAGAGGAGTTAATGCAGCGCTGCTTCCATCAAGAGGTGGCAGAAATAATTCAGCTGGAAAGGCAGGAAGCATGGATTCAGGGTGCATCAGCTGTGCCAGCCAGCTGATGTGTTCAGGAAATGGCTTTTCCTGTGCACATGCTCCTTCAGTGATGTTTTTCTCTTCTCTTCTGCCTGGCATGAGATTGTGTCTATTTCCCCCACGCCCCACCACCACCTTTTTTTCCTCCCATAAAGCACAAAACTTAACAAAACAAATCCCCTCGTGTATGTTGCCAGCGGAGGGGATGTGGCCTGGCTTGTGATTAGCTGCGATATTCAGCTTCCCACATATGAAGGCTGGTGTGGATGGGTGTTCGTGCATGCTGGCACGCAGATTCAGAGGACAGTGACTTGTTTGGTGACTTGATGTGAGGACAGCTCTTGGTTCAGCAGAGCTGGATAGTGAAGCAGGAAGCTCATTGTTTCAGCACCCATTGTTCACTGGAAGGGGTCTGTAAACAAGTAATCTTTCTGCCTGAAAACATCCAAACAGTAGATGATGCTCAGAGGCTTCCTTGGGACAGGACTTCCTATAGCTGATGTTCTTTTTGTCTTCCTCCTCCTTGGCAGGTTATCAGCACTGTTGGAGTTTGCTGAAGAAAAAATGAAAGTAAACTACGTCTTTATTTGCTTCAGAAAAAGCAGAGAAGACAGAGGTGAGAACTCGTCCCCACTGTCACGTTTGCTCCCTAGATCTAAGGCGGTGCTGCACAAAAATCTGGTAATCCCAAGACAAGACTCCACAGGACGCTTCCTATTTCAGTAATTAAGTGTGTAGCTCTTGTGGCGTTTGTACAAATCAGCAATAGTTCCTTGTGAAGGAAATAAGCCCTTTCTTGAGACTAAGGGAGAGAGAGGGAGTGTTTTGGTTTCTCCAGCAGTTATGCTTTGCTGTCCTGCCATTAATTACTAGTACCCTCATGCAGAAAGTTGCTTCTGAATGACTTGGGAGTATTTTCTCGTCCATAAATTGGCTAATACCTCTTCTTTGGTAAGGAGTGAAGGTCTCCATTTGGCACCAGGTTTCTGTGATTTGGAAGGAGAAACCAGGGAGAAGTTGTTATGTGGGAAATGAACATCACAGCAACAAGCTGTAAGTGTTCATCTGCTTTTTAAAGATCTCCCGGCACTTTTGCCCTTCCGTAGGCTTACAGGTAATCCTGACCCTGGCTATAGATGCTTACGGCTTAAAAGGGCTGCATTAAGATCTAAAGATAGACCTGTTGGATGAGTGATTACAGCATGGCAGTTTGAGATTTGTGGTGAGGTACCGGGCGATGGTTGTGTCACTTTCAATCTTACTAGACGCAGGCTAATAACCAAGTAATTGCCGTGGCAGGAGTAATTCAAACCTTAATTCTAATTTTACTCTGCTGCTTCACAAGCTGCAGTGTCTTCTCTGAAACGAGGCGCGTTATTCGAGTTAAGCTGTGCTGAGCCCAGGAAGATGTCATTCCATGTTACGATGGCAAGAGTAATTTTCAGATTAAGTTCTTGCTGTAACGTCACCACCACCAGAGGTTGTACAGGTGACCTCTGCAGTGGCTGGTTGCAGGAGACACCTGATACTGGGTTTTGTTTATATAAGTGGGCTGTGTGTTGCTCCTGGACCTGGCTTATTTGTATGAGTTCCGGAGCGCTCCAGATCCTGGGTCCTTGCCTGTGCAGTTGAAACTCGGTGCCGTCTTGACGATACGCAGGGGCTCCTCTGTGTGACGGTTCAGTGGCTCGGGGCTGATCATCAGAGGGTGCTGCAGAGATCAGGTGCTGCTCAAGGTAATTTTCAGGGGGCACAGGGAAGCGATGGCTTTAGTAACAGGGGAGCGTGCATCCAGCCACTGCGTAACGCAGCCTTGCCTGACTGAGACAAGGTGTGTGCGGCGCTTCTGGACCGACCCTGCTCTGAACTTCTGTCTGTAACCCACGGTGGCTTTCCTGGGGGCTGCACCGAACTGTGCTGAGCCGTCTGGAGTTTCCACTGAGCTCCAGGTCCTGTGTGTGGAGACAGCAAAGGTCTGCCTAGACCCTGAATAACCAGATTCCTGTTGGCTGCTGCCTGGCCCGCTTTCAGAGCTCAAAGGGTGCTGGGACCCACTTAAGTACAGAATAAAAGCTGTGATGTGCTGCAGGATGGCCACGCGCGTCCTGGGAAGGTGGGTGTGTGCCCCTGGTGCAGGTAGATGACCAACTATCGCTGTTTCCCAGAGGAAGTGGAAAAGACATCGCAGGATAAACATGGACAGACCCGCTCTGCTGCACAACGGAAATCCCCTTCGTGCTTAGGGGAGGCTGTGATGAATGCATGAAGAGACAAAACCTCCTGTTCGAGAGGGATGTCGTGTTCACATGGGGGGGTTTCTGTGCAGAAAGTTCTGGATGCAACTCGCGGATGGTGTTCAATGCACTTTGGTATTCGTGGCTTCCGGCGTGATACAGGTAAAGAGGATTATTCCTGGTGGTAACAGATTTCCTTCTCTTTGGTAGCTCCACTCCTGAAGACATTCAGCTTCTTGGGCTTTGAAATCGTGAGGCCTGGTCACCCCTCTGTCCCGTCACGGCCAGATGTGATGTTCATGGTGTACCCCCTGGATCAGAACTCTTCCTCTGATGAAGAATAGCTGCAGCAGGGGACTCCAGTGTGACCTGAAAACGCTGTTGAGGGGAGAGAGGGTTACATCTCCTTTCTTCAGGAAAGGGAAAACAAGCTTCTGTTGGACTGAAACTGCATTTCTCATTGTTAGATTGGCCTGTGTATCCTCAGAGTTGACTATCTCATTGAAATGTTTTGCCTAGAGAACTATATATACACACATGTAATCACCAAATAGTAAATGGAAGATGTTTATGAACTGGCATAGGAGCTCTTTACGTGCAGCTGTGTGGTGTGTTAGCCTAGGGGCGCCCCGTGCCCAGGCCACGCGTGTGGGAGCACAGCGGTGGGTGCAGTATGAACTCCTTGACTTCTCTAAACCTGTGTTGGTCCTTCCCTGATCACCCGACGTGCGCTCATCTGACAGACCACCTCTCTGGGTTTCACTCAAGGCTCTGAAGTAGAGGGTGTGTTTTGGGTGTTAGGCACAAGGAGATGTGCTTGAGTTTAACCTTTAACACTACATGAAAAACCCCTTGTGTCTCTGCTTTGGGGCGACCAATGCCGTTTTAACTGGTCTAACCTTTTTTCTTTTTTTTTTTCCTTTTTGTTTTGTTGTTGTTTTGTTTTAAACTTACTGCTCTTCCAGCTTTTGTTTTAAGCGGTCTTAACTCTGTTCAATGTTACCACTGCACTATCACAGCGTTCAATAAAAGGGGCATTCAGATGAACTTCACACAGCTGGGGCTGCTTATTTGAAAGGAACAGAGCTTCTGGTGGGCCTCCTATAGTGCTGGAATGGTTTCTGAAGGTCAGGTGAGTGTTTGGAGCAGTACCTCTGCTCTGGGGGAACGTTTTCTTACCTGCCTGTGGTGTGAAGGTCCAAAGAGCCCAAAAAAGCTCGTGCCTTTATCCTCTGCCCAAGAACGGTACAGAGAAGGCCTGTGGCTGCCACCTCTGTTCTTGCTCCTCACCTTTCCAAAGAGATGATCTCAAGAGTTGAGTCACTGAGCTAATGGCTGTATCCAAACCAAAGGGGGTTGCGTGTGGGGGCAGGGTGGGATGCTCTCCCCATCCAGGGGCTTTCCTGGGATGGAGGGATGGGGCTGTGGTGCTGGTGGTAGCTCACGTTTCGGCCCTGCCATTTCTAATGCTGGAGAATGAGGTTATGCTCTTGTCTTTGTGCCATGTGGATGTAACCTGGCTGGCTTTCTTTGAAAGGCCACACGAGAAGGGTGTATTTATAAACTGTGCCCCAGAGGCGTGCTGTGAACTCTCTTCCTGGCCTGGCTGCTTGCGTGTGGCGTTGTCCTTGTGTGCTTTGTTGTGCTCTCCTCCTTCTGTGGAGGATTTTGTTAAAAGCTGAGGCCAAGCCATTCCATAAACGTCATGGTCAGTGTTTTCTGTTTGGGGGAGAGAGGTGGGGCTAGGATACAAGTTTGTGTGAATAAATCATCTTAAAGTTTGTCTCTCTCTTTCCCTCCTTCCCTTCTAATTAAATGAAAGGGCTGGTGGCTCCACTCCCTCTTCAACGGGGCATTAAGTCCCATCTGGTTTAAAATTGGAGGCTGGCTGCGCTGATGGGAGTGCCTCTGCCCCAGCTTTTATTGCAGGGCCACTGGCCCCTCTGCTTGCTGGCTGTGGCTTTGCAACAGGCATTGCCCCTGCTGTCCTCGTTTCAGGTGCCATGACGAGACAGAGGAGACCTTGCACCTGCTCCCTAGCTGAAATGATGCTGACTTCTGGTTCTGGCTTTTGAAAGGGCGAGTTTTACCCCTTCCTTGAACCACAGGGTGTTGCTGCATGCTCCAGGGCCCTGCTGCCACCCCATGGTGCTCCTCTATTGGCACATCCCTAATGTGATGAGGTGGGAACTGCTTTGCTCCTTCTTTACTTGTAAAATGTACTGGTGAAGTGCAGGGTTCTGGTCGTGGGAGCTTGGAGCGAGGATGAACTCTCCTGAGCTCGTTCGTGATCTGCAGTTACGAGGCTGTACCAGTGCCTGTGCTTCAGTGACAAGCACCAAATACTCTCCTGCTCTGGCTCGAGCGAGTGTGGTCAAGTGTAGAAGGCTCTGATCGCTGAGTGTCCTCAGAAATACCCCCTTGAAAATGGAAAAGGTTTGATTTTTCTGGGTGCTGCCTCCTGTGCAGGTCACTGCTATGGCGAAGCTGGAGGAGCCAAGCTGGCTCCCCTGGCTGCCTTCCTCGCTGCCTTGGTGCTGTAGGGCACCCTGGGAGCCTGCGGGCAGCTGGCCCTGGCTGGTGCCCAGGGGTTCAGGCCCTGTGGAGCTGTGCATGGTGGCAGAACCGAGGGGCTGGGTCCGTGTGCGGCGTCTGAGCAAAGGGCACTGTGGGGCAGGACCGACTGCCCCCTGGGGCCACCCTGCCACTGCCGTGGTGGCCATGGACTTGACGAACAGGAGTAGGCCTGTGTCTGCTCAGGCCCTCTCTGATGACTCGGAGCTGGGGACCACCCTCTTCCCCCCACCCTGCCCACTGCCTCCAAAGTCTCTGGCCACAGCTTTTTGGGACAAAGGACCAGAATTTGGAAGAGCAGGAAGAAAAAGCCACCCTCACAGGTTTGTGATTGTCTCTTAAAAAGATTTATTCTCTCTCCTTGCCCAAATGTACAAAGGCAAGAAGAGTACAGTTTGTATATATATATATTTATATATATATATATATAAAAAAACAAGGAACTTGGTAATAATGTACACTTTACAGAAGGGCAGAATCAGGAAGACTGAAATGAAACCCAACACAGTAACGCCAATGGAAACGAGCTATAAACACCAACGGGTTGATGCCCTGGCCGGCCGCCCGCGGGGCCCGGTGGGCAGGGGATGGGAGGGGGGACCCCACAGGCAGGGGACCCCATGGGCAGGTAAACTGCACTGCTGCCGGGGGTGGGGGGGGGAGGCGGGGTGCCAGTCCTGCAGACAAGGACTGACAAGGAAAACCCAGAAAATGTTAAAACCTCAAATCTATTCTGCATAAATTGTTGTTTCATTTAACACCTAAAGGGAGACTCAACTGGTACCCAATGGGGAAGGTGGGGAGCAGCCCCCCGACCCCCTTTCAGCTGCCAGCAAAGCCTGCAGTGCCCCCTGCCCAGCCCGGCCACCCTACACACCCCTGGAGCAGTGCCTGGAGCCAGGCTGGGGGCCAGGACGCTCCTCCCCGGATGGGCTGCGCTGCTCCCCCATCACCCCGGCCCCTCTGGTCCCCAGCCCCGCAGCTGTTGAGTGGCTCGGGCATGGGCATGTCCCCTACCCTGTCCCCGAGGAGCGGGCCGGGCCGCGTGGCCCTGTCTCCTTGTGAGGAGAATGAAGCGTGGGAGAAAAATGAATCGGTCAATAGGCGCAGGCTGGGGCCATTGTGCTGCCAGCTCCCAAACCAGGGCCGAGAGCAGCCAGCACCTCCTTTCCAACTGGGTAAAGTGGAATGGGGGGGAAACGGGGAAAGAAAACAAAACCCAAAACAACAGCTTTCAAACAATTGCTTTTTACAGTATGTACAGAGCCCGGCGGGCAGAGCATCCCGGTACAGCAGCCCCTCGGGGCTGGGTGCGACGCAGACGGACACACGACCGAGACAGATGGCTCCCTGTGCCCCCTGCCAGGCAGCGAGGAGGGAGCTGGGGGGGCCCAGCTGCTGCAGGGCCGAGGTAGAGCACCGGCCTGGGGGGAGCCGCGCTGGGGCTGGGGGAGCAGAGGACCAGAAAGCCCCTGTTCGCGGGTGCTGGTGAGCAGCCGGGAGCAGGGACCAGCCTCCTCCAGAGCCTGGTGGCCTGAGCCCCGAGGAGGGGGCCAGCACGGCCCCACGTGCCCCTGGCAGCCTGAGCACGCGTGGGCCCTGCTTGCGCTGCCCAAAGCAGAAGATGGATGTGAAGGGGAGCCGCAGCCCTTACCCCCCCACCCAAGGGGGATGTGCTGGTCTGGGGTCTGGAGAGCACTTGCTGGGGTGGGGGGCAGAGGAAAGGCTGGGGGGCGTTGAAGAGTCTCAGCTCAGAAACCAACTTGGAAGCCACAGGACGGGCTCCAGGCAGGTCTGGGCTGTGCAAGGCACTGGGGAGGGGCGGTGGCAGCCAGCTGGGTGATGGGTGCAGCCCCCACCTCTGTGCCCGGCTGCCCCCAAGCCCTGCTGAGCCCCAGCCACCCGGGGGCGGGGGGCTGGCACGCAGACGCTGCCAGGGCCGAGAGCAGCCCCCAACTCCCCCAGCCCACTGCTCCAGCCACTGGCCACGTGCTGGCTGCTCCTGCCCGCGCAGGCACGGAGCGGCAGGTGCTGTGGGGCCATGGGACTGGCAGAGGGTGCACCCCACGTGCAGCACGTCCCCGTGCCCCAAGGCCAACTCCGGCCAGGCTGACGCCCACAGCCAGGCTCAGACCAGCCCCCCGGCCCCAACACCCGCCTTGGCTCCGCGTGAGCCAGCTCTTCCTGAGACTGCAACTCCATGGCAGTGCTCCTGCTGCCCCATCCTGTGGCGCTCAGCCCCTCATGAAGCAGCAGCTCGCAGAGACATGGTGGGGTCCCAAATCCATCGAGAAACCTCAGTGCTTCCGTTTCCTCTTCATATGCACCAGGCAGGTGAGTCACCTCCGTCCCGAGCGCTGGTGCCCAGTAGAATAAATATTTCTGCAGGTACCAGCTCGCCCACTCACCGAAGGGGAGGGTATAGAGGGGGGGAGTCAGTGTGTGTCCGACAGGGGGGAGAAGACAGAATCTGCCTTGGATCACGGCAGGAACGTCAAGCAGAACAATTAACACCATTCAACTGATGTCTAAAGGAGTCTCCAGCGCTTCCCCATGTGAGCCAGTCACATGTCTCGTACAGCCCAGGCGTCCGGGTGCATCACGTCCTGCCACGACCCAAGGTCAAGTCAGCTCCCGCCGCTGGCAGCCCCACGAGCCCCGGGGTGACAGGCAGACCCCCAACCCTCTGCCCTGGCATCGTGCAGGGCCATTGCCCGCACGGTGCCAGCCCCATGTCATTATCTCCCCACCTGCACCATGCCACATCCA
>JAVJGJ010000060.1:433920-444236 GCA_035590215.1 Microhierax caerulescens
CGAGGGTCAGTGTAGCCACACATCCCATCTGCACTGGTGAGCAGAAGCAGGGATCCATCTGGCGCCAAACCTCAAGCACCCGGAGGTGTTCCAAGGTCCTTCTTCCACGAATTCCTCCTCCAGCTGCATCACCTTTGGGATGCCCCGCCTTTAGGATACCCTTTCTTCAATTCATTTCCTCTCCAGCGGCATCACTCTTGAAACCTCCAGCTCTGCCGTAAGCCCTGCTTGCATGCAGGGAGCCTGCCTGGGCTGCAGTGCCCAGACTTCAGGGCACAGCACCCAAGGGTGCCGCAGAGCCATCATGCAACAGCTCTGGCTGCTGCTGCCAGGACAGCAGAGGACACCACGGCACAGGGGATGGCCAGCACAAGAGCCACCTCAGCCAGCAAGAAGAGAGTTCCCTCAGCAATTACCGTCACAGGCAAGAGACGCGACTCGGGGAAATTAATTCCATTTACTGCCAACCAAATCAGAGTATGATAACGAGAAATAAACCCAAACACACCTACCCCATTGCTGTCCTTCCCGGGCTCAACTTCACTCCCAGTTTCTCTACCTCTGCCTCCGATCAGCACAGGGGGGTGGGGAATGGGGGCTGCAGTCGGTTCATTGCACGTTGTCTCCGTCACTCCATCCCCCTCAGGGGGAGGGTCCTCACACTCTGCCCCAGCCTGGGGTCCCTCCCCTGGCAGACAGTCCTCCAGGGACTTTTCCAACACGAGTCCTTCCCACGGGCTGCAGCAATTCATGAACTGATCTGGTGCGGGTCCCTCCGTGGGGCACAGCCCCCCAGGCCCCGCCAGCCCAACCTGGGCTCCTCCCCACAGGACCACCAGCACGGCCTCAGCGCCGCTGCCCGCGGGTCGCAGCCCTCTGGGGGCACCCACCTGCTCTGGCGTGGGACCCTCCCTGGGCTGCGGGTGGGGGTCTGCTCCACTGTTAACTGCCATGGGCTGGGGCACAGCCGGCCTCGCCGTGCGCTTCGCCACGGGCTGCTGGGGAATCTGCTCTGGCACCTGGAGCCACCCCCCGCCTCCTGCACTGCCCTGGGGGGCTGCAGGGCTGTCTGCTTCATTCTCACACCTCTGCCAGATGCTGCTGCGCAGCAATTTTTTACACCTTCTTAAATACGTTAACATGGAAAGAAGCACTGCCACCATGGCTGATGATCAGCCTCAGCCAGCAGCAGGTGCACCTGGCAGACATGGGGGCAGCTTCTGGTGTCCTCACATGCAGAAGCCCCCCTCTACAAAAGCCTCGCCACACAGCCCCAGTCCAGTCTCCCCGGCAGGGTCGGAGGCAGACAGGATCGCTCCATTAAACCACATGGGGATGGATGTTCGGACGGCGGGTGGCTGTCCCCGGCCGACTAGCGCCCTGCTTTCCAAGGCACAGGAGGGCTACGAGAGGGGCTCCACATGCTGGAGCCTGGAAAAAGCAGCAGGGAAAACCTTCAACATGGACCACACCGAGGGACAAGGAGCCAGCAAGGGTGTGTTGATGTGTCCCAGCGACCAAAGCGACAGTGGGAAGTCACACCATTTCTCACTGATCCCGTGGGATCGGCATTTTTTTCACCAGGACCTGCTGAGCACTGAGAACACCCACTGCCATGCTTCTGCCCAAATCCAGCAACGTGTCCACCTTTGTAAAAGCAACAACGTGACCGTGACTGAGGACGTCCTAACGTCATCCTGCGAGGGGATGGCCTGTGCCGCTGTGACTCGCACTGGCCAGCACCCGCATGGGACCGGGGGCCACAGCTCCCCCTCCGTTGCCTGAAGCCCTTCCAGAAGACGCCTACAGGATTTTGGGGACCTTGGTGCCTCTCAAGGCTTGGCAGAGCAGGCCACAGCACCAAGTCCCACAGCCACCCGCAAGCAGCACAGACCTCCATCCTCACGCTCCTGGAGAGGGGAGGCAGAGGAATCTAAACCAATTTAGCTCCCAGGAAAGTGTGGCAGAGCAGCTTGCAGCTCGTGAGCCTCCTTGTAAACAAGTCCTTTAATCCAGGGCTCAGCAGCTAAAGCAGGGGCCCCAGCTGGTTATTACCTGGGGCAGCTACAGACGCGCCTGAGGGAGATGGGCGCGAGTCTGGAGCAGAACACTGCTCACCTATTGATAAAACTGCCTCCGTACAAAGTGACAGACGCTTCAAGAGCGATAAGCAGTGCATTAGCTCTCCTCCAGCTCCCCGCACTGTCAAGCCAGCAGATAGGAGACGAAGTGGTGGTGCCGGGGGAGCATAATAAATTTAGCTCTGCTTTTCTACGCCAACACGCAAGCAGCCACCGCGCTTGGGTGCTTTGCAGCCTCCCCGAACACCAGCAACCCTTGTGGCACTGGGACAAGCAGCCCCATCACCGCGCAGCACCAGATGATGCTCCCACCCAGAGCAAGCTGCCGGATTCTGATCTGAAGACGAGAGCGGTCACAGCCACGCTGTCACAGCTTTAGGAGGCTTTGGAGGAGCGCAGTGAGCCTGCGCATCGGCTCAGCAACCTTGGAGGGGATTTACAACCACTCGTTACTCTGGGAAATGCCATTAAAGGAAATGAGAAATCCATACTCCCGCTCCTCACCCTTGCTGCATCAGCCTCAAAAACTCACCTCCTGTTTCTGGGTTCAAGCACACACAGCTAAGGCGACTGGACGGTGTACACAGGGGACAGTATAGCCCCTTCTGAAGCCCCAAAGCGCAGCCATAAGCAGTGCAATCTTGGCACATCCTCCTTTTAAAACGCTCCCAGAGGCAAAGAGCAACCACAGGTGCCACAGAAGGCTGCAGGTAACGGTGAGGCAGCACGTTCGATGTCAGGCTTTGCCCTCGCCCTCCAAACCTTCCCCATCCTCTCCCAATCCATCGCATCTCTCTCCTGCTCCAAGCAAGGACATGTCCGTGCTGGCATCTGCAGACCCCAAGGACGCTCACGCTGCACCATAACCCCAAAGACGTGTTTGCAAAGGGGCAATCACAGCCGGAGTGCGCAAAGCTCGGCCACGGGTGACTTGCCGCCACCATCCCAGCGCAGAGCTGGAGGAAGCCATGTGGAGAGAGTTTGCCGCTGTTCTCTTGGTGCTGCTACACCACGATGCTTGTTGCTTGGACATTCTGCACATCAGATGCCAGCTTGTTTCAGCTGTGAACAACACTGGTGTGGCACTGGGACCCAGTCTGCTTGCTGCGAGCAGAGGTGAGGAGGTGACATGCTCCAAGCCGGGTGACACCAGCTCCACTGAGGAGACCCAACAGCTAAAAAGGCAGCCAACAGAGCAATGCTTTCCCGTGTAATTACATCAGTTAATAGTTCCTGCAGATCAAACTCACACCTAACAGAATTAGGGGAACTGCCAAGACAGCTGTTCCCCACCAAAGGCATTTCAATAAAACACATCCCCGCACACAACAGGCTTGGCAAAGGGACAACGTCACCAGCACAGCTATGGGAGAGTGGGTACAACCAGTGTGCAGCACCAGCAAGACCAGACCTCGGCACACCACCAACCTGGAGCAGCAGCAGAGCAGGTGGACCAAAAGCCAGGAGCCAGATGTTTGGTGGTGGGAGCCCAAGAGATGCCCTTGGTGGCAACTGTGGTCTTGCAGCAGGTTTCTGGCGGTGGGAGAGGACGAAGCTGGTGTTCAGGGCAGGAGGGGTATCATGGGGTTCCCATTTCAGATAGGTCAGCTCCAGCTTGTCCTTCCAAGGTCACTCTAGCACCGTCAGGCTTTGGCTTTAGGAGCCTTTCTCTCCAGTCCTGCAGCCCCTTGGCCAACCCCAAAGCCATTTTCTACAAAAAGGAAGCTGTGGCTGATGAACTGCGCTGCCTTCCTCTGCTCAACCCCTTCCGGAGGCATTTGAGGCAGGCAGATGTCTCCAACAAGCCATGGGCTTCTTCAGGGTGAACAAGCTGGTAAACAGCCACTGCCTGAACCCAAATACACTTTTGCTGGCGTGCACAGAGCAACACAGATCCCCTCGACTCGGGGGCACGCGCCATTACCACGCAGCTGGGAGACGAGCAGCTTGCATAAAGATCCAAGTCGGAGCAATTCCTACGGGAGTCTAAGGGGCACATCTGACACAAATCCAATTTTCAAGGAGGCATCACACCGCTGGGAAGAGATGCCCATCTCCTGAGAGGCTCAGTGAGAACCACTTGCAACGCTGCCCGGTAGTGGGGGGTTTGCCGAGGCCCACAAGTGCCCACAGCATCCCCCTTGGGGAACCAGGACTTAAGTGGGAACAACTGTGAATCTGCATCTCCCTGCGCCGATCGCTCCAGGGGATTCAGGAATATCACCCCTGGGGAGAAAGCAGCTGCTGCAGCTGAGCCACCACGCTCCTCCACCACTGGGGAGGAGGCGTGATGCAAGCCAAGAGCTGCTCCTGCTGCCCTGGGGTCTTTCTGAGCAGTGCAGCGAGGCTGCAGCAACACAAGGAGCAGGGGGAGAGATGGATCCCTCTGGGTGAGGGTGCTGAGACGCCCCTGGAGATCTTGGGGACAGTCTCCGGGCCCACAGGCATGCTCACACATGCAGAAAGCACCTTGCTGGGCTTTGCAGACATGCCCTTGCTGTAGCTTTTCCCCCGGATGCTTTGGGAAAGGGGAGACATTCACCGTGTCTCTATGCATTTCACAAGCTCCGGCTTTGGACAGTAGGTCCAGCACGGTCCTTGACCCCCACCACTAACAACAGGAAGGCAGGGCAGAGATGCCAGGCAGGAAACAGGGACAGTCTCACCCTGACTTTTCACTTGAGAAAGAGATGCCATACGACAGCAACCAGCATGTGCAGTAGACCTGAAGCAACCAAAGGCAACAGCAGGGCTCGTCTTCTGCGGGGCTGGCCATAAAAGCCATCGCTCCCGATGGTGGCAACCAAGCAGCAGCCAACCGAGAGGGATCTCTGCGCAAGTTCATCCGATTACCGCCGACTAAAAATAGCCAGGCTGTGGGAGATCGCAGGGTGCCCCCAAGGCACGCTCCCCAACGATGGCTGTGGAAGCTGGGGGTAATGCAGACGGACAGGCAGACGGGCTGCAGAGCCTTGCGGTGGGGTGAGGAGCAGGAGAAACGGGAGGGGAAGCCAGAAACTTCCACGTCACTGCCTCTCAACCAGGAATTGGGGGTGGGGGGAGCATGGCGGGAAGGATGTTTGTGTGCTCTCTGCCTCAGGGATACTATGTTTATCCCTCCTGCAACCACCCCCTGGGCTCCTCTGCCCACCATCAGCCTCTTCTCCTGATTTCCACCCAAAAACCCCAAACCCCTACAAGGACGAAGCTCCCATCAGCTCTGCTGCTACCTGTGGGGGGCTCCAGTAGTCCTGGGATTTTCCAGTGAACACTGCAGCTCCAGCGCTACTGGGCTGAGGGAAATGGCACACTGGTGGGGGGTTTAGCGTGCAGCCCCAAAAGTGGGGGGTGCTGATGTTCCTCTGCACTGCTGCACGTCCCATGACGCAGCCCAGCCATACCTCTGTTTCCCCAGCTGAAGGTACTGCATCTTGTACAGCAATAAGGCTCTCTGCAGACGCTGAACAAGCAGCACCAGTGCTCTGGTAGCTCAGCAGAACACGTTCCACAGGTTTCCTCTGGGGAGATCCCCCCCCAGCACATCCCCCAGCCCTGGGGTGCACAGAGCAGGGCTCCTGAACACTCCTGCTTTGTGTTCCCCGTCCCCACCAGCAAGCCTGGCTTGAAGAAGACGACTCTTGGGCCCAATTTTATAACGTGTGGCATCCTTCTGCCTTAAAGCAGCAAAAAAAATGCACTTACAGCTGCCTCAATCCTGATGAGTTTTTTTCCATGTGGAACAAATGGTGAAGCAGAAAGGGCAGAGGAGCGTGGAGGTCCCCATTCCAAGCTAGCACATCTCGGTCTCCTCTGGCATGGTCCATGCACTCCTCTCTTCCCAAATAGCTCAAGTCATGACACCTCCCAATGGGAACAATTTCAGTGCTCACCACCTCCACACTGGGGGCCACTGCAGTACTTGGTCCTGCGTCAACCACAGTTTCAAAACCAGTTTCCCAATAGGGAGAGAGGAAAGGCACACTGGGCCCACCCCCATGTTCGCAAAGCACGGGACAAGAAGGGAATCCCCCTGGTAGCAGCTCATGGGAATGCAGGTTTCAGTTCGTCCTCCATCAGAAATAATAAAGACAGTCACAGTGAGGAGCAGCCAGGGAATAAAGGCCAACAGCTTCAGTCTCTGCACACAACAGCAATGGAAGAGCAGGAGCAGATGTCCAAGAGGAGCTCTTGGGTACCTGGCCGAGATGAACGACCAGCTGGCCTCCACCACTGCTGCACGTTCTCCCCTTTGTGCTTCTGGGCTCCGTTTCTGCTTCCAGACCCCAGCTCAAGCCCGACACAAACACGAGGAGTTCACCCTAAGCCTCCCAAAGCAGAAACCTCCAGCATCCCAACAAGGCTGGAGGGAAGGCCACGTTCCAGCACTCGCCGTGGTCCACTGAGCCACCTATTCATCCCTGCGTTACTTGGCAGAGCCCCAACCGCAATGAAAACCCATCAAAGGACCTGGGAAAGCAAACCAAGCTGTGCACAGATGAGATGAGCTCCAGCGGAAAAAAAGATTCGATTGGCTTGGCAAGAGAGACGAGAGCCTGATCCCCTGCCGAGTCGATTTTGAAAGCTCCGCTGGGGTTTTTTAATCCAGCAGGAGATTTCTGCCGCCTCTCAGGGTTTGAGCGTTTTTGTGACAGACCTGCAGGTTGCCAAGCAGAAACAAACGCAACTCCGTCGAGTTCCTATGCAGGCTGACATGGCCTTTCCTCTGGCACCTCCAGAACAAGTCAGCTCTTGTAGGAAGGCAGAAACATGTCAGCATAGATTTCTGCCCACTGTCTGGGCAGGGGGATAACGCAACGTGTTGGGCTGATGCAAGTTTTGGCCCATTACTCGCTTTGCTCGATGAAGTAAGGGCTGCTCCCACACAGCTCCTCTGTCCTGACCACCCAGACGGTGGGGGGAAAGCCTAGGACATGCCAACAAGCAAGACAGCAGGGACATGGGAAGTAAAGGATTGCCGTAACTCCAAAATTACATTGTGGGGGAGCTAAAAGCTCTCCGGTGACACTTACCGTCCTCTGTCTCTTGCCAGACGATGCCCTCCAGGTTCACGCTGGTCCCAGGCTCGCAGGGGCCCAGGCACTCGGGCTCAGTGGCCAGCGCCACGTCGCAGGTGTTCACTCCCACCGAGCGTGTGCGTACCATGATCTGCTCGCAAGGCGACGAGATGTCGTTGTTGACGACTGGGACAAGGAGGTGCAAGGGCAACACCGCAGGTGTAGAGACCGGAGACTCCATCTGTGGGGAAGCAGAAACACAGCAGTCATGGTCAGGAATACAGGGAAGGAGAACAAGTATCAACAGGCATCTACAGTCTTGGAGAACCTCAAGGCCAGGGCTGCCACCTTCTCGGTGCTTGTGCCAGCAGGCAGTTCAAGTCCCACACCCCGTCAGAGCACAAGGATGTCACAGGTGTCTCCCACCCTGGCGTGCCCATACCCACGTAACCCCGGAGAGCAGGTACTTTGTAGTCATACAGATCACACCCGTAAGTCCCTCTGCAGGAGATATCTTTGCTGCTTGAAAGAGCATGTGCCAAGTTCCTTCCCTGACAGCTTCTGCCCATGTAATCATCCTTGGTGAGGATGCCTTTTGGCTATTACTCAGATGTTAACACAGTCAATAACTTTGGACCCGATGGCTCATTAGAAGAAAAAAAAAATTACAGGCTTCTGCTCAACTGGCAGGACAGGACAAACGAGTAGCGGTCTCCCTCCAGCACCCATGAAAACCAGCATCCTCCTCCTCCTCCCAAATCTACCCCGTGACCACCTGGAGACACAGGCATACAGATCACATCCCTCCTTCTCTACGCAAGTAGCCACTTCAGAGCCGGATCTGGCCGACGGCTGAGTCAACTGCACCAGCCATCATGCTCGCCTTGTGTGTGGAAACCACACCGCACGGCCAGAGCCGGGCCTGGAAAAGCCAACAAGCCAACATGCCAAGTGAAAGCACAGCCAAGTCACCCTGCTGTGGACAAGCCAAGGTCCTTGGCCACTCTGCCATGCTAGCAGATTACAAGTGTCAGGAGAAGGATGGCTGGCGGGCTGACTCTGCTGCTGGCCAAGGGAAGGGTCGGCTGGAGACCTCCCCATCCTTTAGGGTTCATCAGCCAAAGCAGCCACAGTCAGTCATTCCCCTCGCCTCGGCTCACAGGCATTTGCAGCAGTTTGGGGGCTAGCTGCTCATCCTCTGCTCAGATCTCCTCCTCTTTACAGTTTATGATCTTGATGAGATACTGAGCAAACCTCAAAAGAGAAGCAGACTGAGGAAACTAATCACATCATCAGTGAGCGATGACCTGGGTTTCTGTTTCAAGCAGGGGAAGATGCAGCACTACACAGAGATGTCCTCCTGAGTCTCTGCTGAGGGTAGATTATAACCCTGGAGAGGCTAAGCTTGCTGGTCACCAATGGGGACACAGACACCAGCTCATGCCCACTTCCAACCTCATTGCTGGATCTCCTTGGCCAATGCTGCTGACAGCCACCAAAGGGGCAGACTTGAGCTGGCATGCCGGTCCTGACCAGCTGCTAAGATTATCTGCTCCCTCTCTTGCTCATGTACCTCCATCCTTTAAGCAAGGTAAATAACTCCAGCAGGAGCTTGCATGTCCGACCTCACCTGCCCCACGCAATACGGTGCCCACAAGCACAGCAAGTGGCTGCAGCATCCCAGCACCCCATCAGCTCGCGACCCCACGAAACCTCTCCACATCCCCAACGACACAAACACCGTCCACAAGCAGAGAAGGTGCGAGAGGCAAATCTCTACACAGAAGAGCAGACGGGAGGACATCACATCCACCCTTTGGCTTCTGCCTGCTCCCATCGGGGTGGCTGCAGGCAGAGGACACGAATGTGACCCCTGCAGAGAACTCAGATCTTCTGGCTCTGCCAGGGCAAGTGGATTTGCTTTTCCAGCAGGAGAACACAAAGCACCTCCCGCCTGTGTGCCTGCAGTCCTCTCCTTGTCCTCCTGCATCTGCCTTCTCTATAGACAGCTTGCCAGCGCACATCCACCCCCCTGAACAGTAAAGATGGCCTGGAGGTCTCAAGCAGCAGTGGCTGGACTACAAGGTCCCCTCTGCTGGCAGCACAGCTCATGCTCCACAGCTCTTTTTTTCCACACACTGCCTCCAACGTCCCACCAGCAGGACCAGCTCTCCCCCAGGAGCCCATCCCCAGCTCCTCATCACCACCCGCCTCTGAGGCTGCCCCATCTGCATCCCATGGGATTTGAGATTTTAGTGGGTTTGACACACAAAAATAAGCCCCATGAGCCTGCCGGAGAGGAGGGCTGCACTCCCATGGACAAATCTCACCCCAGCCCCCAAGCACAGCAACCTCATCCTGGCTATCCCTGCAGATCCAGAGCAAGAAAGATGCTCAAAGGAAGCACGAGGGTCTTCTGCAGGGGCTCAAGGAAACAAACGGCTCCTCAATGCCACGTTTTGCAAACCAAAAGCAAGTCTCCAGCAATGAAACAGCCAGAGAGGAACCAGGGAGGGCCGCCCAACTTTGGTGAGCAGCAGCAAGAGCCCAGGCAGTGATGGGCAGCGCTTGCCCCCATCGCCCCAGGAGCAGCAGCTGCGTGCGCACACCAAGGACCTGTGGGTTTTGAAACCGTTCAGCTTCCTTCCACTTTGCGACAGAAACCACAGAGCAACACAGGAGTGTTTAATTACAGTTCCAGCTCTGCTAATTATCGCCCGGTCACATTCGTAATCTGCATTATGCCATGGTGCATAATAAGCAGCTCGCTGAGATCTCTCTAATAAGCGAGGTGGCTTGATGGGATTTCATATTTCACCCTGCACTGGAACAAACAGAGCCTCATTTAGCAACCGCAGGGAGACAAGGCAGCTCTCCTGCTCCCTTGCCCAACGCTCAAGAGCAAAATAAAAGAGCCCAGGGTGGCTCCCCAGGGGCAAGGGCAGGAACAGAGCTGCCTCGCCGGAACACATCTGAAAAAAGCTGAAAGGCACGCCAGAGGAAGAGACAAACGGATCAATCCGTGAATTCACACACAGCCCCCCCATCCCCCCAAGCGCCCTATCTCCCGGTGCCACGGCTTTTCATGCTCCTGCTTTACTGAGCAAGGTCAGGAGATGCACCCGCTGGTGGCGGGGGACGGCTGGGGGAGCCGAGGCTGCCCTGGCTACCAGGGGGGCAGCGCTGCGGGCCACGCACCCAGCCCCGGCGCCGGGCCGGG
>JAVJGJ010000060.1:444336-455579 GCA_035590215.1 Microhierax caerulescens
GCGGGGGGAGCCGAGGCTGCCCTGGCTACCCGGGGGGCAGCGCTGCGGGCCCCGCACCCAGCCCCGGCGCCGGGCCGGGGGGCAGCGCTGCCCCCTCGAGCGCTGCCTGCGCCAGCGGGGACCTCGGCCCCCCAGAGCAGCCCTGCACCCTCCCGGCTCCCAGCTCCAGCGCACGCCACCCCCCGAGCAAACCGCTTAACGCTTCGGGGCCCTGCACCCCCTTCGCAGAAGGGAAATTTATTTCTCTTTCCCAGCTGGGCAGGCCCCAAGACTGACTGCTGGCGAATGCAATCGCAGCCGCTCCGAGCTCGCTGCTGGAGGGAGCGTTTCTGTCTCCAGCTTCCCCTCTGCAGGAGTTACGTGGGGCGACGCTCCCCGTTACCGGCACCGGCCGTCCATGTCCGCCTGCCGCTGCCTCCCCTACTGAAAGCCCTTTGTGCTCCTCGCGGAGGCTCTCCCATCACGAGGAACGTGCTCTCACCACCGCCAAGGACAGAAGTGGAACGGAGCCAAGCCCAGGCGGCGGCCAGCACAAGCGCTGCCCGACGCGGAAAAAAGCAAATCCACCGAGCGTCCGGGGCGATGCGGATGGCGCCGCACGGTGCTGGTGCTGGTGCTGAGGAAAGGGCTCTGGGTGGGTGACCGAAGCCTGCCCCCCATCACAGCCCTCATTCAAAGGCAGGATGGGCTCCACACGAAGGGAAGCACAGCAGCGGGTGCCGGCATGGGGAGATGTACACAAAGCAGCTCCTGCCATCTTAAGAGATGTGCCAGTGTGGTTTCGTTAACATCAGTCACCATTAAGGCGACTCCACAGCAGCAATTAGCTACCAGAAGGAAGAGGAGGGCACAACAAAAATAAAAACACCATAGTAATTTTGATGCCGACCCCTAAACCACCCAGACCGCCCACCCGTATGAGTATTTTGGGTTGCTCCTAATAATCAAAGTCAACCAGGCAAGAAAAATGCATTTTTTTAGCATGAAAGCCAACAGGGACGCCGAAAACCCAGAGAAAAGCAAGCAGCAGGCATTTGCGGTGCATCCAGGACAGGGAGGGTGCGAACAACCACATGGTGGTAGAGCACCCACAGAGCTGCGCTCTGTTTGTCAGCAAGGACCTTGCAGTAGTCAGCATGAGACCACCGCTGCACCCGAGATGGTGCTAGGCTTCCAGTGTACCCCCACATTAGCAAGTTATGCAGCACGGTGGCCTGTTTTTCTAATCTAGAAGGGTCCTTCAACTGCTGCAAACACAGACAGACAACAAAAGGCAAGGGGAAGCCTCATTACCGGTCACAAACCCTTAGCTGCTGAGTACCAGGAGACAAAACATGGCCTAAAACTGCTCCATCACAGGAGCACTGCTCGAGGCTAGCAGCCAACACTTCCCACAGCACTGCATGCCTCAGCCCAACGTTTGGGAGCTTTCAAAGTGTCGCTCTTGTCCTGCTCAGTCACCACATCCCCGACAGCTCTGCTTTTTCAGAGAAGGGCCTGGGAAAATGAGCTTCCAACTCCATGAAGAGATACGACCAGGGAGTAGATCCATCCAGTTGAAGAGCATCTTTGGTGGGCACCTCCAAACCTCAAAACCACAGCACCCGAGGTGCCTCTCCCACACCACTGGTGACCTCGGAAAGGATTTCAAAGAGGAACCAAAGTCTTCTCCAATCTGACCCCCAAAGCTGGGTATGCAGAGTCTGAAGACAAATCCATTTGTTGGCACCAGTGCCCACCACACCTACAATTCAAAGTTGAATCGTCTTGCAAGCATTGCTCAACCTACCCGAAGCTCCTGGTCACATCTTCCAGTGACAACATCCCAACACGCTGGAGGCACGCAACCCAGGCAGCATTGAGGAGGCTCCAGAAGACCTCCCTCCCCGAACAGCACAGGTGGCAACGAGGGTTCATTAGCTGTTTGCTGGCTGGACCGCTGGATTTGTCTGGACCCCAGCAAGAAAGCAGCCAATAAAAGTTTCCAACAAAACCCCATGTGCAGGGGAGTAAGGGTGGCACAAGTGTCAGGTCCAAAGATGGAGCCGGGATTGTGGTCTGGGGCACTGATCCTGACACCACTGCGCACTGCTCTTCCCTCTTGCTAGCTAGAGGCTGAAGTTGCTGACATAAAGATGTAAAAAAAGAAATCTGTTTTAGAAGAAAGTAACCCTTCCCTGAAAAAACACCAGCTTAAATAAACGAAGCCACTTATTCCTATAGACTGCAGGAATGCACTCAGGGAGGACATCAGGTTTCCTAGTCAGCAAATCCAAGCCCACGGGATATCAGTACAGCTGGACCAAGAAAATAGGAGGATTGTCATTTCTCACGGCCCCCTCCAGCAAGAAGTAGTAAATGCCGCAACAAGGAAGGATTAACGCTTCCACACGCTGCAGAGAGGAGCAGGCTCAGCATCACACTCCCGAATTCGCTCTGCAGAGACAACAAGCAAGCGTGGGACCTCGTGGCCAATGCCACCACCAGAAGAGCCAGACAATCTGCATGGGAACTAAGGATTTTTAAGGAGCAGCAGTCCCAGCTTCCCTCCTTGGATGATATCCTTGGGAGCTGGCAAGTAAAGCCAGCCCCAGGCAAGCTGGGAGGGAGACTGTGAGTGCACAGCCAGACAGTCTGGACTGGCTCTGCCACCCAGGACTCTCACAGTAACCCCTGAAACCAAACCAGGAGAGGCCAACTCCCCCCCACGCTCCTTGGCAGCTTTTCCCTGGTGCTCCTCACCATCTGCTCTCGTCCCCTCAGACGCCTGCTTGAGATTCACAGCATCTCCCAGCCACAAGGCTGTTGACGGCACAGTGTGACAGGAAGGCTCTGCCTACAAAAGGCTGCCTGAGTGTCCTCTCCTGGCCCTGTCAAGCACCCACGTCCCAGCTCTGAGGTCCAGCTGTCTCCTGTGCGGAGGGGCTTTGCCTCCATCCATGCAAACCCCTTCCCTGGCCGACAAGTCCCTGCAGAACGGCAGGAGGAGATGGTGGCCAGACAGTCAGCACAATGCAGCACGCCGGCTGGGGTCAGTGGGCACCTTTTAAACTCAGACTCATCTTTATCTGGACATTTTGGTGAGGACCTGGCTGAGGAAGTCTGCTCTGGTCACACACCAGCTGGCCACAAGAAACAAAGCCTAGATGAGGACGTCTGCAACGAAGCTCACAGCCCCACTGCCAGCACTGCTGAAAAGAGACCCGGTCATGGTTAAGGGGTGTATCAGGGTGCAACATCTGGTAATACCGGAGGTACAACCTCCCACCACGCCAGCGACGAGGGACTGATCCAAACACCCAGGTGATGCAGACAGTCATATGTCTATCAACCCTAGCCACAGTGCTGGAGAAATGCAAATATTACCCAGCATGACCTCCGACAAGCTGCTTTCTCTCTCTGGCGGAGAGGGGAATAAAATCCCTGCTTGAACACGACCAGTCTTATCTCAGTGCTTGCAGCATTTTGAGATCAAGAGGAGGCAGACGCCACAGAGGCACAGTCTTGCATATTACCATGTCTTCAACAAAGCCAGGAATAGTACCCAAGACAGACGTGCTGGCACCAAGTCACCTGCTCCAACCACTTTCAAGACTAAGATCTGCTCAGGGTGGGGGAAGGTGTTTCCAGTAGGAGAGATATAGTGAGAGCAGCGATGAACGGGGACAGCTGACATGAGCAAGAAACACGGGAAAGAAGAAATCCATGCTGGATCCTCCTGGCACTGGTCCCACCAGTTGACTGAGGACGTGTTGTTGGGGTCTGGGTTCACCTACCAACAGCACGCAATATCCCATGGAGCAGCTGCAGCAGGCTCACCTCCTTTATCAAAGTAAAATGCAAAGCAGCTTGGTCAGTGCTAAGAAGGGGAAAGATCCCATGCAGAAAAGCACTAGAGATCTGTCTGGGTCAAGGAAGGGCAGAGATGGTTGGAAACATGGAGCCTGACCACAGTGAGCATCCTTTGTGTTGACCAACCCAGCCTTTGCCCCTTTCCTCAGCACCACCGCTACCATGCAGAGGCTGCTCCTGGTCACCAAAGTCATCCTCACCTGCAGCAGTGCTGTCCAAGCAGAAAAGCTCCGATGACGGCAAGCCATTTCCCACCGGGAATCCAGGTCTCCCATTAAGGTCCCCCATCCCGCGCCCACCTTCCTGTCAAGATGGTGAATACTGCTGACGCATGGTTGGCTTCCTACATTGCTGCTCTGCCTCCAACATCCCCTCCACCACTGGCTCCAGCCATGTGTCCTTCAGGCCTGGATACTAAGTGGAAGAACCACCACGGGGCAAAGTCTTGCTTTTATTTATTATCTTTCCCCCAAACCCGACAAAACCAGGTACTTCTACCCAAGCAGAAAAAGGATCCTTCCCCACCACGGGAGACAGAGCAGGCCCATTTCCTGGGGACCTTTGCAACCACTGATGCAGCCCAGTTCCTCAGTGCCTCCCTTCAGAGACGTGCGTGTTGTCATCTTTTTGCTTTCTGGGCTGGAAGCCATCACCTGTTCCCCAGAACTGGCTCCTCAGCAAGGTCCCAGCCCTGTGCCCAACCTTCTTGCAGATGACAGCTCTTCAAGTCCCTGAAACCCTGCCCCAGCTCACGATGACCATCTAAACCAGGCTCCACCAGCTGCCGTTCCCCAGCCGCTCCCAACCACCCACCCCCACACTCATTTTCTGCTCTGCTCCCACTAAAAGATGTTCACATAGGAAGACCAGAAGCAAGAGGACCAAAGCCACCGTGACAGCGAGGCAGGCACGCTTTCTGCTTTGGACCACGTGAGATTCATGCCCAAACCCGAGCAGTGCTCAAGTGGCCACCGTTAACACTAGCGCTCTTCGACCAGCGCATCAGAGCAGGCAAAGGAGCAACATAAAAGGTTTCACAGGTGCCTTGGCGCACGAATCTCCCAGAAGGATATAAATTCAGGAGGCCTTTCACAAACCACTTGCCGCAGTGTGATGCAGCTCCAGCCGCTGTTAAAAGCCCGCTGATAACCACCGGCTACACCAGCCCCGGCCAGAGGATACAGAGGCTGCGAACAGCTGAGCTAGAGACGGCACTAAACCCAGCCCCACAGAGCAGGCAAGGGAAGTGACATGAGCCAGCGCACCGCTGCGGCAAACTGCTCTAACCCTGCCATCTCCCCGTGCGCAACAGGATCGACGGGGCCTGTCTTGTGCTACAGAGCACCCTGGCCGGGATCCGGAGCACCAGGCCGCCAGGTTCATGCAGGAACGACCCACCACCCAGGCAGCTCTAGGGACAAATCACATACGACGGAGCTTGGCATCTCGATTTAGACATGCCAACGGGTCTGCCCTGCCGTAAGCGTGGGCAATTCTGCACCTCCGAGGCGGCTACAGAGAAAGCAGTTAATCTCCGTGTTTAAGGAGAAGGACAGTATGCTTAAACTGAAGTTCCTACTGCAAGCATTGCCATGCCCACGCCAGGTACACACCAGCACGAGCCCTGGACAGCAGGCTCCCAGTTAGAGGTCCCCATGCAAACACTCCAGGCCAGGTCCTTCTTGGAGGATACGTGACTCCTCTATCACCTTCAAAGAGTTCAGAAAAACACAGGACGCCCAATTTGCTGGGCACCATAAAAGAGACTGAAAACGGGCCCTCTGGAGATGATGAGAACCCAAAAGTTCCCCAGAAAGCTTGACCAGGATTAGCAACCAAGGACCGCAAGCCAAGGCAGACGCTCGGTAGGTCAGGGCTGAGCGCAGGAAGCGGGCACAGTATCCCAGCTGTCCGTTAGGAAATGGCACAGTTCCACCTGCCTGGTTCAACCTTTTCATTTTTTTTCCACCCAATTTTTCTCCACCTCAGCCTTGCAAGTCTAAACCTCCAACATCCAGGCGCTGCGTCTGCTGGGCCCCTAGAAATTCGCACCAGAGTACAGCCACACAAGCACGCACACCTACATGCCAACTCAGAGCATTAATAATTAAATAATTTAATTAATTTATGATGCCCGTTCAAGCAGTGTCTTGCACAAAGTTCTTCTCCCTGGAAAGCTGCAGTATATATAAGTCAACCAGAAGGGAGACAGCTCAGGATTTCAGTATAAAGTTGGACTCCAGTAAACGTAGAAGGGAGGAGATGGATCCAAGACTTGCAGCAAAAATGAACCAGGCTCAGACCTATCTCACCTAGGATGGACTTCTCTGCCTGCTGGGTGCACAGTCCAGGGACCACCTTTCCCCCCATCCATCCCAGTATCCAGAGCAACTGCTCTGCTAGTGCCGGTTCCCAGGTGAGAAGGGGCAAAGCCCAGCCCACAAGACACCACAACCACCCTGCCACTGCTGCCGAGCCAAAGAACCCACGATGGACAACGCAGCCGCGTGCACGGATGCAGTTTCATTACACTGCTAAGAAACCTAATGCACAAAAGATGATGTAAAAAAAGGCCTTCGTGTTTTCAGGGAAGAGCCTAGAAAGAACAGATGGGGTGTGGGGTGAAAGATGGGCTTGACTTGCAGGTGTTTTCATCAACCAAGCTGTAAATGTGGCATGGGGACAGACGTACCTTCCACAACAGCCAGAACTATAGCATTGCATTGCGTCTCCCAGCACCCAAGGGCTGCAAACGGGTCCAAAAGCAAGTGTCAGTCACACTCGGAGTCACGTGCAAGAAAGGTGGAAGGAATACTGAGTTACAGACATACGTAAATCAGTCGAGCATTACCCCAAGGTAGTCCTGCCAGAGATCTAGAAAGGGATCATCTCCAAGATGCCAACTTAGCATCATTGAATTGTTTGGTTTGGAAGGGACCTTCAAAGATCATCTAGTCCAACCTCCCCCATCACGGACAGGGACACCCCCCACCAGCCCAGGTTGCCCCCAGCCCCGTCCAGCCTGGCCTTGGGCACTGCCAGGGACGGGGCACCCACAGCTGCTCTGGGCACCCTGCGCCAGCATCTCGCCGCCCTCACTGTGAAAAATTTGTTATGTTCAACCTGTATCTACCCTCTTGGTCTTTGTCCATGCAACATGGCCTAGGGGTTCCTCTAAACACAGAGACAGCAGAGAAGGGCAAAGCAGCATCACCAAGCTGGCTTGGCTATGCTTGCCCTATTTTCCATAGCCACCAGGAAAACCAGTACCAATGCGGTGACACCAGCTTGCAGAAAAGACCCAGAGGCAGAGCCAGGAGCAGCAAACAGTACCTCACTCAGCCAAATACAAAACCACGCTACACCAAACCATCCTTGCCTCCCTCAACCCCAGTTCAGTTGGAGGACAGTATCGGAGAACAGGGAATTTAATATTGTCCTGACGGCTCTTCTCAGGAGAGCAGTGACTGCACTCAGCTCTGGACATCTCATGACTGAAAAGGACACAGACAAATTGGAAGAAGTTCAGAGAAGAGGAACAAAAATAACAAGGCTAAAGGGATTGGTTTGGAAGAGAAGATTAAGAGCTAAATATGGATAACTTGGTTCTGCGACAGCTACGTGGGTACGCAGCCATAACCTACAAACACGTGGGGGATGAAAACATCCAAAGGAGAGAGAGGAACTACACAAAATGATGCAGAGGGTGACAGCAAGGAGGAATGGAATCAGTCAAGGATAGGAATACTCAAGAAAGACATTGGCCCCAGCATCCTGGCAGTGAAATTGTTCCTAAGCTCACCTGTATTTTTCAAGCGGGAAAAATCCTTTATTCTTCCACTGGTCTCCTCCTTCCTTCCCCACATTCCTCCATCAGAACCACAAAGCAGCCACATTGCTCCCCATGGCATTCCCTCAGCACCCCAGTGCTGCTGACAGCCCAGATCTGCCCCCCATGGCAGGTCCGAATCACCAACATCATCACTCACGGAGCTCCCAAGACACAGCAATGGTCCTCATCCTTGCACAGAGAGACAACATCCAGCAGTTTCAGACTTGCCCAAGTCCGGACAAGGCACCAGCAAATCTCAGCCTGGCCAGATTTTGGCAGGGTTATCTTCTCCTGAGGTTCTTCCATACTGCAGCTGTGATAACAAGCAACACTCCGATGAGAGAGCAGCTGCAGTACAGAATTCCACCTCTACAGCTGGACCAGGAGCTCTGTGGCTAAGCAGGTAAGAAAAAGTCCTTCTCTCAAGCACGCTGGTGTGCCTACAAACGGCAGCCAGCGAGCTGCAGCACTTTCTAAAGCAGTTCTGCACAAGAAACCCAACAGCCTGCAGCTACAAACAACATTTGGTCCTGAAGGTCTTGCAGACCCTTGTCTCCAAGGTGTGAGAAGCCAAGCTGTGTGCTCAGCACTCATACCTGTAAAATTTGCTTGGCGAAGGGATGGGAGGGAAGGAGACAACACAAGGTCCCTGCAAAGCAGGGTGCATCTCCTGAGCCACCCACACAGCTCCTGGAGGAGGTTTAGCACTGGGGGAGCACTGCTTTGAGGGCACCAGTGGGCTGCAGCCACCTTCGACACTTGCCTTGGTGGCACGCTGAGAAGCATCACAGCTCACTCCCTGTCCAGACCGCTGGGTGCACGCAGCTGTGCATCTGGGAGAAGAGAAGCAAATCCATTCCCTGGGCACTGCATTCGGAGACTTGCCAGCACGCTGCACATACGCCACAAAAGCAGGAGCATTTTACACACACGTTGTAGCCGGGTATTCACAGCTCCTGGAGAGGCTCAATTCCAGGGCGAGATGCACGTATTTCAGATGTGCTAAGCAGCAAGGTCTAGGAGGAGTTTCAGATCTATTTATCCCTCAGGCAAGAGGAGACATCTCCCTTCCATCTATTTAATATTAAAGACCTATTTTGGTATGATTTTCACGTCCCAGCCCCTGCAGGCTGCACATTTAGGAAGCTGCCCGCTCGGCTCTCATCTCTTCTTTGTAGGTTTTGCTCAAGTTGCCAGGAGAGATCCTGGTGGCTTCCAGACACAAAGCCAGCTCTGTCCAACGGCCTGACAGAAGATTACAGGAGGGGAGCGAGCAAGAAATCGGCCCAGTCACATGATACATGAGGATGTGGGTGAGCAGGAGGAGGGTGTCACCACGCGTGCCCTGCACGAGGTGGCCGCAGAGCAGGGACCAGCACAGTGCTGCCCTTTGGGGACTCACATCTGGAGAAGCGGCTCCCAGTGTCACTTGTCGAGGACGTGCTCCCTGGCACACAAGACAGAAACCTCACTCTACGATGGGGGATGACAAATATCTTCACTTTTTCTGCTGGGTCCCACAACTGCATCTCCTCCCACTCCCCAAATCCAAGCCTTCCAGCAACTTTTTTTAAAACATGCTATTATTTTTAAAGCAACACAAGCCAATACTCCTATTCTGCTGATGCTGCGCTCTCCCTGGTCCCTCCAGCAATGGCTTGCTCCCGTGCCCATCGGTTCCCACCGGGAACACACAGGCATCGGTGCCTGCAGGACACAGTGATTTCCATAGAAAATTTTTCAAGCCGATTCCCAAGGATTTTTTTTAATTATTGAAATCAAGCTGCTGCCTCTCTAACCCTCAAGCAGAACGGTGCCCAGTCACACGCACCGACCCCAAAGCAGCACAGCACACACTCGTATTGCCATGAAATCTCTCCTAACGAGTCGCAAGATGAGGAAGAGGTATGAGCTTTGCACATGAACCCATGGGCTCCCATCGCCTGCCATCACTCTGGCTTTTAATTCCAGCCTCAGAGATGAAAAGCAGCTCGCCCTTCCTTGGCTCAAATGCCTCCTGATGCCTCCGGTCTGATCAAAAGCACTTGCCAGGAGGAGGGTGAGCCAAGCTAGGCTCTGCCCCGGCATCGTGGGTTTTGCCACACCAGGAGGAAGATCCCACCCCGAGCTGGGCTTTGCCAAGGAGCCTTCCTACAGTGCAAGTCTGCTTTGCACCCACTGGGATCATAGCAGCTGTACTCAGAGTTGCAGCGTTCAACACTGCGCATTTTTAATACCCTGAGCACAACGGTGTCGAGCGAGGCACCTCCGCTGCCACCGACCTCCCCGTGTAGCGCGAGTCAAGTCACGGACAATCATTCTGGGTCTGGTTTCTCCTGCGCTGCCTTCACCAAAAATATACCCTTGTGTCAGCTGCGGTGCCTCGCAAATCCCACGCTGCCGGTGCTGCTGTGAGTCAGTGCCCCAGATGCTGGACACAGCTGGGCTGTGATGCCTGAAGGTCTCACCCAGCAGGTTTTGTGCTGACAACTGACAGCCGCCGGCGGTCGAGCAGCACAACTGCAGAGGATCAATCACTCGCAGGGAAGCTGAGCAGTGAGGGAGAAGAGGAGACAAGCTAGAGTCGAGCCAGACCATAACTTATCACCCGCAGAGTACCTACCAGCCAGAGAGCGGTGGAGCCAGGCTGGGGGCTTTCAGCACATCTAAGGGAGCAGCGCTTCGTGATTCGCATCACAGGACTACACCGCCCGCAGCCATGCTCCTCCTTGAGAGCACTCGATGTAAAAATAGAAAAATAGCTTCAAGTGGCTGCTTCATCAGCTCCTCCGGAACATAGCAAGGGGAAGAGCTCGTATCTGAAATCCAAATAAGCCCCCACCAAGGGGGGATGTCGACACCACCCACAGCTGAAGCTTTCTTCCAGCCCAATTAAGCTCCAGGAAGGTTTTTAGCCTCTAACCTCGCATTTCTCAGGCTGCATGCAGGGATACCCACGGGTCACCGAATTCCAGCTAACGAGAAATTGCTCCCCTTCACCATGAAACAAAGCCCAACGCTTATTTTGAAATGAGACAGAAAACAGTCGCCACCAGAAAAAAAAAAAAAAATCATTTGACTCCAGCAGCCACTGTGCCTCTTTACACCCAGCAGCACCTTTTACATGCACACATGCAAAAATGAGATGCCGAGGCTGGCAGGTACATGGGTCAGGGCAGCAGTGGGGCTGAAAGCCAGCCAAGGTTATATTCAACCAACAGGCTGGATTTTTAGCTAGCATCCCTAAAATAAAGTAAAGATGCTGCTAGAGACAGACCCACCATAAGTAAGCCCAGATCCTCACCAATTCCATCCCCTACCCCGCTGAAATTTCATTGATTCTTCAAATTAACAGCCGGCTAAGGCAGAGTAAACCTAATGTCATGAAAAAGAGCAGGATAATAACAAATAAGGGCATTTTAGCACCAAGGATGCCACTCTCAAGCACTCTGATGTGTACCAGGCTTTGCTGGCCACCATGGCCCCTGCTCCCCTGGGGCTGAGAGGGATCACAGTGCTCTCAACCAAAACAGGCAGCCTCGGAGGAGAATACACATCC
>JAVJGJ010000060.1:455679-467707 GCA_035590215.1 Microhierax caerulescens
CCCCTGCTCCCCTGGGGCTGAGAGGGATCACAGTGCTCTCAACCAAAACAGGCAGCCTCGGAGGAGAATACACATCCTCTTTGGAAAGGCACAATGGAGTCATAAGGCAGAGCCTGGAGGGTTTTTGATGTCCAGTAAGGGGGGCATAAACAGAGGGAGCCCTTGCTAGGAACCAGGAATGCCAACTTTGCACCCTGAGCACCCCAGTTGGCCTGGGAAAGCAGGCGTGAGCTCAGCGAGGCAAGAGACGGATGGATGGACGGACAGATGGACAGACGGATGGACGGACAGCTGTTTGTGGCAACCTCTATGCTCAGAGGGGTGCAGGCAGCAGAAGCCCTCCTTGCTGTCACTACCTATCACTTTGTGTCTCCGCCAACATCTGCATCGATGGTGGCTTCTGTCAAGCAGAGGCAGAAGGTGACACCCTGGTGCCTGTGTGAACCTCACCAAGCTCTCCTCTACAGCAGACACCATGGCTACGTCCCCTGAACATCATGTAGCTCACACATGGACGACGCAGGAGCTCGCCGAGGGTATCCAATGCAACACAGCCCAGTGGCACAACTCGAGGACATAGTCCTTGCCAGCCCAACCCATTCCCACCAAGAAAGCAGAGGCACAGAGGCAAACAAAAGTTGAGAAGCAAAGCACAGCAGTTCAGAGAAGCCATGCTGCCCCAGGCCCGAAGCCAGAAGGGTCCCCGCTCAAGGGATCAGACTTGCAGAGTAGCAGAGGCTGCCAGGAAAGGAGAGCGGCACGGCCAGTACATCAGATCCCAGAGATGCTTCTTGGCCACGGAGACTAAAGACAAAATGCTGGTGTTTAAGGGCACTGCCTCAGAGCAGAAAGGTGATAGCTGCAGGGATGAAAGCCTTGCACAGCTGCATGGGGACTAGGAAAGGACCAAGGCCTGGGAGGGTTTTAAGAGCTGAGTTAAAACTTGGTAAAAACGCAAAGAAATTGGCTCCCTTCACATGGAAGAACACCACCACAGATACAATGGAGAAGGAGATCTGAAGAACATCTTTGAGTAAGGTAACAGTAACCAGAGGAACACAAATAAGTATGTCAAGAGGCAAAGTGACACACCAAAGCCAACAGGCAGCACTGGAGGAGCAGCACTGACTTCCAGAAGGAGCAAGTGAGGAGACCAGAAGTCACACAAGGTTTCAGAGGGTGCCCAGCTGGAGCAACGCCAGGGAATGCTGCCTTGGGCAGAGGTATACAACCAGGGAGAGCTGTGGGATGCAGACTAGTAGAGGAGAAAAGCCTTTCTCCATTATATTAGCCACCCCCCTTCCCACCCAGAGCAGAGCAAATGTCTTCTGTGCCCTCTCTGGCCTCCACGCCAGCAGCCACTGCAGCTGCCGTCCTCAGAGATTACTGAGCCAGAGTCCTGTTCCTTCAGCTGAGCGTCTCCCATGGTCCGTGGCTGTCACTTTTCTTCCCGTGAAAGCCAAGAGACCGTAACTCATCAGTCATCCAGCTTTCGCTGCTGCACAAATGATCGCCAGCCCTGCAAGACGTCCTACCCATCAGTCATGTCACCTCAGCCTGGCAGCTACGGGACAGCCTGGAGCAGAGGCACAAGGAAGAGTGCGGCCAGCCCTGGCTCCGCAGGCAGGGCACTGACCCATACAAACCTCATGCAGGCGCTAACTGGAGGCTACCAAAAGCCGCTCCGGAGCTGGAAACGCGAGCGGCAGAGGGGCCCCTGGTTTATGCCACCTCATAAGCGTTTCCACCAGCTGTCACAGCACAGGCAGCTGCATCCCACCCTGCTACTACGAGCCACCCTGCCCAATGGCCCAGCCGACCCTCCTCCATGAGCCCACCTTCCGCCACGAGCCCTGCCTTCGCCCACCCTACACGCTTTCCAGTCTGGATATGGCCATGCTGGGACAACCAGCGCCATGAGTCCTCCCGGGGGCCAGGCCCACCTTGCAGATTCAGCTCCAGCATTTCACGACTGCACACACACCACGGCTGTAGAGCTGGAGGATGCTTTGGAGCATGGAGACCACCCAAAGAAACCAGCAGGGAAGGATCCCCACCTTCTGCTTCACCCACATAGGCCTTCCTCAACCTGGGGGGCTCTGCCCAGCACTTGCTCACTCACACAGAGGCATACAGCATCGCACATGCAAACCAAACCCCGGTCCCCAAGTAAAGGAAAAAATACGTTTGCTGTTAAGACATCAGCTGCAAGAAGCTGGACGATCTCTGCTCTAGCCTGTTCGCATCCTTGGGAGCAGCAAGAGCCAAACATCCACCTTCTCAGGCCAGGAGAGACAAGCCTGCTCCAGCCCTGCCTCGGCCACTTCCCGCTCTCCGGCACCGCGCAGCTGCAGCCCACCACTGCAGGCACGAGCCAGCCAGCGCGGGGACCTGAGCTGCTTTCCTGAGGCAGCAGCTCCCACCTCCTCACACGCAGGCAGAGGAAGACCTCAGAGGAGGGAGGCAAGCACAGAGGCTGCAGACACATCTTGTTTTAATTGCATCAGCAACCGCTAAGCAATTAATGGCAGGGAAGAGGAGGAGCAACAGAGCACTGGGAGAGAGAAAGGGATGCAGCAAGCGAGGGGAAACAATTTACTCTTTCCCTAAGGAGAGAAGCACTATTTACAGCCGCAGCTGCAGTGGCCTCATCTGCTGCATCCTACTCCTAGAGCATCTCTTGTGCTGTACCTGGACCACAAACGTGGCTTGCTTTGTGCTTTAAGCCCCAAAGTCCTTTTCTTGAAGTCACCTCTTAGCCCCCAACGAAGGTCTCTGACACACACACCCTCACACATGCACAAACCCTGCCGCATGCTTCCCAAGAGCCACAAGCCATTGCAAAACCCCACATCAGGCAAACACCACCGCCAAGGTCAAGCACGGACCGGAGATGGAGCCTCCCACCACCACGCTGGGGCTCTGGCCTGCAAGAACACTGCAGCTCCCACCCAAAGCACAGCCCAGTCCCCATGGTCAGCCCCTACCTGTCCCACTGACCGCAGCAAGCAGAACAGTGAAGCTCATTCCTGGGAGACATTCCTCGTCCTTCAGAGCCCCCGTGGCTTGGTATCAGAGATCACAGCCCCACAAATGCAGCCTGAGAAGTGGAGGCGCTGGGATGCCAGAGAAGCATCATCGCTGAAAAGCGGCAAACCAAGTGCCAGGATCCGTGACCAGCCTCACTGCATCTTTAGCCACGAGAAGCAGATGCTTAAGGAAAAGCCTGAATACAGCAGCACTGACAACCGTAGAAAAAACCTTCAAGAAAGGGGAAATCAAGCAGGAGCTGCTGGTCCAATGCACAGCTGGAAAGCCAGCCCTGACAGGAAGGCAGACAAATGAGGAAAGTATCCATGGGAATTGTCCACCAACTGGTTTGCAGCCTTCTCACCTAACCTTCCTCTTCATCACGCCTGGCAGCCCAGCCCAGTACCACCGCCTGCTCCAGGGTGGCAAAGGCAGGCAGCGGCAGTCTCCCCATGCTCAACAGAGCGCAGGCAGGCTGGCAGCTCCGCTTGCCTCTGCTCCTGCTGTTGGAATAAAGTGTGATGGCAATTTTTTGCTCTGTTTAGCGGGTCTTGGGGACTGCCTGTGCTCAGAAAGCTCAGGGCCTGACCATGCCCCCACCAAACAATTCCTGCCACAGTTCATCCAGCAACAGCAAATGGCTTTTGGCTCATCAAAACAAGGCTGTGCCACAAGATCAGGGGATTCATCCCCCCCAAGCTCCCTACAATAGACAGGACAGCCTTAGACACCCCAAAACTCAGCACTGGCGACCCATCAAGCACGGAATGAAGCAAAGCCCCATGCCAAATCCTAAGCCCTCATCCTGCTTGTTAGCAAACCTGCTAGTGCCTTCAACAATCCAACGAGCTAGGCTCCGAATTCAGGTACGCTTGGAGGAAAGACATAAGGGGCTCCATGCTGGAAAGCTGCCATCTCGAGCGAGGAGCTGGCAGCAAAGGCTCAGCTGGTAGCTGAACCTTCCCTCTGAGGACACCTGTGGGAACCACCTGCTTGGCACCCCCCAAAGGAGACGTCACAACACTTCACTGCATTGATTTCAATGCTTCTAGAAAAAGGATCAGAGGTGCAGACCCCATTTCCAGCACACAGCTGCTCCCGGGACAGCTCGTGACTGGTCCTGGCAGATCAGTGGAGACTTGGTGCAGTTTAACCCTTACGAGCTGGAAACCTGATGCACCCCAAAGCTGAGCACCAGGCAACTACTCGAAATCCAAGTTTTGCAACAGTGAAACCATCCTTCACCCACCAACCCTTGGCTTTTAAAGATTTAGGCTGTCGGTTGGGGTTGGACAGCAGTCCCAGCGTCTGTAAGGAGGTGTCCTCCCCACTGCAAGGGGCAGGCAGAGGGGCGAGCCTGCCTCCAGACTGCAGTTTTAGTTACTTTCTCTGCTCACCCCTCGAGAAGCCACGTTAAAAGAGGAGAGGGGACTGGGAGGGAAGCCTGCCCTGCCTCCTAGCCCCGGGGCAGGCTCTGATCGCAAGCAGCACACTTGCCCAGCAGCAAGGAGCCCTCAGTAGCTTTGCAGTGGATATTGAATTTGCCAAGAAGCAGGAGAGAGGCGTGAAGCACCGGCAGCAGCAGGCAGTGATTTACAAAGCCAACGTGCCTTTCCAGGTCACATATCGATAGGAGCCTCGCCTCCTCCGCGGGCAGGGAGCCAGGCCGATTATCTGTCATATGCTGCAAGACACAGTGCCAACAGCCAAGCCGAGATCTCCCAGCTTGTTTGCAAAAAAAACCCAAAAAAAACCTCCAAAAAAAACCAACCAAAAAAAAAACCAACCAAAAAACCCACCAAAACCACAACCCCCCCAAAAACCCCCAACACGCAGATGCAGGCAACCGGCTTTTGTTCAAGCCCGTGCCTGCCGGTGGTAGGTGAGCAAGCACATCAGCCGGCACGCCAGCGCGTGACGCCTGAAGGCTGATCCTCCCTGGAGCTCCTGGAAGGAGCCACGGCCACCAGCAGGCAGGAGCACTGCTCGTGGGAACGGCTCTGCAGCCGCCCAACACCTGACCCTGGGTGCTCTCCCACCCCGGCCCACCCCAGACTTGGCCCCGGAGTCTTCCCAGCATTAGAAGCTTTGGAGGCAGAGCTGGCTGCTCTGTGAATCCCACCGCTGGTGCGACACTGCCCAAGCACGGAGCTAAGCGATCCCCCTCCTGCGCTGCCAGGCAAGGAGCAAGCAGCAAGGCAGCCCGTGCAAAAAGAGGGTGTTTCACAGGTCCACTCTCACAAGCCATGTGGCTTTTGCAACTAGCCCATGCTAACAAGTGCACTGTTGTGCTTAAAAAAAACCAACCAAACAAAAAAACCCAACCAAACAAAAAAAAACCACAAAAAACCACACACATGCCAATTTTAAGAAATCAGTTTTTCAGAAATTCAAATTAAATATGCTATTTCCTCCAAATCCCATTTCCTCTGCCAGACTGGAGGGATAAGCTGAGGACCACCTGCACCAGAGTCAGCTGAGAGTCACTGAGCTGAACCATCACAGCTTGAAGGACGCCAGCTTCTGGAGCTGCTGGCTGCCAATGCCGTATTAACCTTTTTTCCCTCCTTCTGTTTTACCGAGTAATCCCCAGGCACAGCCACCCTGCAGCAAGATGCCATTCAATATTCCTCAGGGAGCCTCGGAGCCTCTTCTCCCCCTGGGATCAAGAGTGGGAAAAGGTTTGCAGTGCTTGTTTGACAGCCCTGGAGAGCAAGTGCAATGCCAACCACCACTTCCCAAGTATATTTCATCCAGATTTTTAAGAGAAAAACCAAATGACACAGGAGAGAAACTCAAGACATGCCGGTTGAGACTCTGAGAAGCGCTCAACAATTTTTTTTTCCCTTGGGTTCTGCCAAATGTTGTACAGGATGCCAGTTTTCTGAGGAGGGGATATTTGGAGATCCTCCGAAAGAAGACGTGCAAGAACTGAAGCACCTAACCTCATCAGCGATAAAAACACGGCCCAAAACAGCAATATGACCTTGTGTTTCGAAGGACTAAACAAACCTGGGAGAGCCAGACTGTCAATGCACCATCATTGTTGCTCAGGGTGAAACAGCTACACAAAGATTTGAGGGTTTGGGTGCAGAAATGCAAGCATGCCTACAAAAAACGTTTATTCTAGTTTTTTAGTCCGTTTTGGCCCCACCAGCTGTGCGTCCAGCCTATGTAGATCTGAAGCAAGGCCAATATACGCTGCCCCGTGGGACAGGAGGCTCCTCAGAGAGGGGAGACCTCAGCCACACTGAATCTAAGCAACACATCTTCACCTGTGACTTCAAACAAAACAACACACCAGGAAGCCGTCATTAGATAATTAAGAACTTGAATGCTTTTACACCTAGGATATATTACTGCAGGCCACACGCCAGTGAGCCACGCATTGCTCCACAGCCATGGAGCCCACTGGGGGAGCCTCCAATGCCAGCCAAAAAACGGGACCAGGAGCTCGTGATCTGGGAACAAAACCAAAACGCTGAGGTTGTGAGGCAGGCTCTGTCCCAGTCAAGCTTGCGTGCTAGAAGTTTAAGAAGGGGGTTGTTTGCTGACAGCTTAAAGGATTTAAAGGACGGATTAACCATGGTTTTGCTGATGAGGGAACTGGTGGCAAACTCAGAGCAATCCCATGAGCATGGGGAGAAACTGGAGGAGGACAGGGAAAGGGGGGACAAGCCTACGACAGCAAAACCAACAGAGACTGTTTGCTTTGCATAGTTAACTCAACCAGGAACTGCTTTTCCCCGCATTAACGGCCTTTGTTTGCTGCCCACCAAATACGGGACATCTGGCTCTGGAGTCCCACTTTCACAGCACTGGATCCCTGGGGAACCTGAGGTGCCCAGGTGCCGTAAAAAAAGCAAGAACATTGCAGACCTCAGCCATCAGTAAAAGTGCCCAAAAAGAACAGAGTGCAGAAGGCCTGGAGAAGGATGTGGTGGTGGGAGTCCTGGTCTGGAGGTGGGATAGGAGGGAAATCCTGCTACACAGCAGTAGGCAGCAAGGAACCACAGACTGGCAGGACCAGCTGATCCAGGAAAGCTTCTCGTTTGTTCCCTAAGAGCTCCACAGAGTGTTTACAGCCAAATCAGGCTTACACACAGGTGGGCATAAGAGTTAAAAAACAGGAGACAGCAGATCTGCTCCAGATCAGCAGAGGAACAGGCAAGTGGAAAGGTTTGTTCCAGCAAGCACGGGATGCTGGTCACTGGGATCATAATATAGACCAACCAGTGGACTCGTCGCTAGGCTCCAGCTTGCCAGACGAGAGCATGCTCCAGCTGGGAGCAGCTAATCCACCCTCTCAACCCACTCCAGCTGCTCAGCAAACGAGCACCGTCCCCTTAAGAGAAAGCGCAATCAGCACAGATTTAGCTGGAAGAGGGTGGGGATATCGCTGAGCTCCAAGCCAGGGTCTGAACCTTATCTGCTGCTTTAATACCTATCAGTGTTGATACAGATTAAAGGATTAGTCAGGATTACTGAAGGCACCCCCCCAGACCCAGGCAGCGAGGATGGGCAGGGGTGGTGCGACTCCGGCATTCCCCTCCGGCACCCACAGCCCTTCCCACTGCACCCTTGGGAGGGAAGGAGCCTACCGAAAGCGTGGCAAGGAGGCTCTCCATGAGCGACAGCAGCCTTGAAATGTCAAGCCACCCACAGGGGAGCGAGACTGCGCTCTCTGGCAAGAAAGCAAAGCCTCATCAGCCAGAATCCCAGCGGGAGTCAGGTTTGTTGTCCCTGCAGTTGCCTACCAACGCAGGCCACAGTCAGCAAGTCTTCATGGACCAGCACCACCACCAGAAGAAACCATCCCACCATGCTTAATCCACAGCTGTCCGTTCCTACTACACTGGCCCAAAGCACTTTTCTACCAACACAAGCATGCATGCAGCACTGGGAAAACGCCTGGTTTAAAACCTGCTTTTGATGTTGCTCGGCATAGCTCTTAATTGGATCACTCCCCTGACCCAGTTCCCCACATGGCTGCACAAACTCCTGAGCATCGCTGTGGGGAGAGCTGGCCAGGAGCAGGCAGGACACCTCCTGGCGTAGCAGTGAAGCTCCGATGACTGCAGAGGTAGGCAAGAAAGTTCTCGTGCCCAAGCTCAGGCTGAACATGACCTTCATGTGGGGAAGTTCTCCGACATCTCCCATCTTCCAAGAGATCATAACCAAGTATCTGCTGTGTCCAGAGAGCTGTCTCCTGAAACCTGGCTGGGCCGAAAGCAGTTCAGGTCAACAGGCAAGACTGGAGATCCCAAAGCAGAACAATACCCCAACGCTGCCTCTATCCCCACGTACCCCGCTCCCTTCTCCAGGTAGGAACCATCAAGCAGAAAGACCATGGCTGTGGTCTTCCCCTGGGCACCACGGTACAGCGGGACTTCACACTGCAGCCAGTCATCCAGGACAGCCTGACTAAAAGGAAAAAGGTGCAAGGAAATACAAACTTTCACTTTGGGACACTTTAGCTGGTCGGCACAGCCGTGGTTTAGAAATGCCATAGAAGGAAGTTCTGCTTGTCCAAGGCACTGGTTGCTATTCTTCACGACCGGCTTAGGAGAAAGAAACATCTTGAGATGCAGGCAGGCTTTGGCATGCATCCACAACCTGACACTGCCACTTCCCTGTGAGAGCTGGCTTTGGTGGGAGACCCTGCTATTAAGAAACCACTTGGGCAGGTGAAAGGATCACAGAATGGTTGAGGTTGGAAGGGACCTCTAGAGGTCATCTGGTCCAACCCCCTGCTCAAGCGGGGCCACCTAGAGCAGGCTGCCCTGTTCCCAGGAGTGTTTTACGTAGCTGGCCTGCCTCTTGACCTATGACTCCCAATCCAACACCTCCACACAAAATCTACATGCTGAGTATCATCTCAAGTATGAAAGGCTCCCAAGGTACCACCCATCGGAAGGGTTTGCAAGTCAGATACTGCCGAGACCAAAGGTGGAACCAAACCTGGCTCCTCCAGTTCCCTTGCTCCCAGCACAAAGACAATGGAAGGGAATGACGGAGGTGCTGAAGCAGGCAGCAGCAAGACAGGATTAGACACTGGGGCCAAGACCGGCAGATTAAGACACCACCGTTCTGAAATGATCGCCTTCCAGAGCCAAGCCCAGCTCCCCCAGACAGCACACTGACATCCACACGCCAGCATCCCCCATCCGGCTGTGATTCAAGGATGACCCGTTCGATCAAGCTGCAAGCCCAAGGCGGTCCCCCTTCCCCCACCACACATGCAGCTCCTCTACAAGGTGAAGCCCGGGCAGCTCTGCTCAGCAGCTAGCTTCTTCCCAACAAAATACCACCATGCTGCAAACGGCCCAGGAAGGCACGTGAAGCCCTGGCCACGTACTGCTAACGTGCTCATGAAAAGTATACATAGATAAAGGACTCCTTCCCGCCATGCAGAGAAGGTCTGAGTAAGAGACAGGACCAAAATCTTCACCCAGCTGACTACACTTCACTCAGAAATACACACAGCACAATCGCCTCTCCGTAAGAAACAAGATGAAGGCCTGTACTATTGGACACTCAAGTAATACTAAAAAAAGCCTAACAAGCTACCTTAATACCAAGATTTTAATTTCAGTCCAGAAAAACCAAGTAGCGTTTGCCCTCCTGAGAACACACCAGCTGCAGAAGCACAGGGTGCTTGAACAACCGCCTGCAAGCGCAATAAATCTGACACTGGAAGAGCGTCACAGCCTGGTGCCAGGACAGGTCAATTAAGCCCCTACAAATTCTTGGCCTAGATGGAAGAGCGGCTGTTTTCAGCCCCGATGGGTTACAAGCCAGCTGGAGCCCTCCAGTGAGTCTCCAGAGCCAGGCTTCCCGTCCTGCCCTACTCCCCACACCCCCAGGCAGGAGCCAGCACGGCTCCCGGCCAGCGTGGAGGCATTCAGCCATCCTGGGACTTGGAACAAGCTCTGCAGGCAAAGCCACCAAGCCTGGTGGTGTTTTCCAGAGTTCGTGTTTCTAGAGCCAGGAGAAGTGCCCAAGAAGGAACATGCTGTCCCACCAATACAACCTCCTCCAAGTCAGCACCAAAACTGTTCACGGAGTCCAGGCCATTGGCCACGACTCTAATGCCCTGCTCACGGCAGTGATGTCACCCCCTGGTTGCACTCACCTTTCGCTCCTGCTCCCTCCAAAGCTGCTGCTTGTTTTAAATGAACTCAAGCAGTGGCACATTCAAGGCCTAGCTTTGCGTATTACTCAACAGGACACGACAGCCACCAATGTTCTCACCAGGAACGCCCCACCTACAAAACATGAACCCTAAGGCTTGGCAGACGCAAGCCAGCACCCAAGAGATTCAGAAGAAAGTCCTCCTACAAGCACGCTTTTCTTAAGAGTGCCGTAAGAGTTGTGTGTATTCAGTTAATGGCGAATTAACTGAGCTGACCCAACGCAACCAGTCCCAGGTCCTTCAGGAGAGGCACAGCACAGCACAAAGCCAGGGCAGGATCCCCAGCAAGGCAGGGAAGCACGTCACGCTTCCTCCAGCAGATCTAACTCTGCCCTCTACAAAGCAGATGGCATCAAAAACATATTTTGCTTCATGGCCACAGAACTTTGGAGAACACACGACGCGTATACCTACACGTCTCATCCAGGAAGAAGCGTAGCTCCTTTTCCTGCACAAGTTGTCAAACAAAGTCGCAGCATACGGACGTGTGACTTTTAGCAAAAACACTGCCAGAAGGAGCATGAGGAAGGGGGCAGAGTTAAGGCTGCTGCACGCAGCTTAGCTCTGCGCTTCCCAGGTGCCGAGAGCCAAACACAACTCCAGTGCTCCACCAACCTGCTTTTCAGATGGCTCTTCATACAATACCTTAAAGATCATCTGTATCACGTTGTCACCTCAACACCTGAAGCGATGCCAGCTATCAGGCTTGTTCTGTCAGCTTGTCGCAGGATCAGACGTCTGGCTCCTGAAGGAGCAAGAGCAATTTGTTGCGGGGGGGGCGACGAAGACGTACAAGCGCATCAGCAGGTTCCACACTGTTCCCATCGACTCAACCACGTGCATGCAGATCCCTCCTCTCAAGGATGCAGTCACCTCAACCACAATTTCCTGCGACTTCCCTGATGGCTATTAGATCATCTCATGCAGCACATGACAAACTCAAACACTCTCAGGGAGAATTTATAGTGCTATAACCCCCCGCAGCAACAACCAGCTGGAGCATCTGGGGGCTTCCTAGGGTTGTTCATTGTGCTCACCCACAAATGGCTTTACAAGAGAAAGTCCCGAGAGCGGTACTTAGTCTCAAGCAAAGATTATTTTTGGCAGCTTTAGAGGTCTCACTCCTTAACCTCTTCTTGGATGAAAGCACATTTAGGAAAACAGTCCAGATGTTGGAATATCAATAAAACTAAAACCAGTGGTACAACGCAGTCTTGAAGAGCCCTTTACAAATAAACACAACTTAGGAGGGGTGCAGCAGTGCCAGACCCACACTCAAACCAAAACTACATGCTCACCTCGCCTGGAATAAGAAAAGAAATGTTGTTTTGGGTTACCCATCTGCTAGACACACATGCAAGAATGGCTCCTGCAGCTCTCCTTCCCCTAAATGGTCAAGCTACTCACACCACTCAATGGATTTCTAATCAAATTTTCCAAAATAACAATTTACAGAAGGAGTTACAACTGAGCCAAACCCCAAAATGAGAAACCTGAGCTGAGAAGATGTCACGGGAAACTTGCCATCAGCTCCAACAACATTCTGGAGAGCTGAGATTAGTACCCCACCACAGCAACAGGTTTGTCCAAGCAACAAGCCACCCCTCACGCACACCTCAGTTTGAGCCCAGAGGTCACCCACGAGATCTTTGGACCTCACAGCAGCATTTCTCACTCCCAACAGCATTACCATTACCATCAACAACGTGGCACCACAGAATCACAGAATGGCTTGGGTTGGAAGGGACCTCCACAGATCATCTGGTCCAAGCCCCCTGCCACAGGCAGGGACACCTTCCGCTA
>JAVJGJ010000060.1:467807-494978 GCA_035590215.1 Microhierax caerulescens
AATGGCTTGGGTTGGAAGGGACCTCCACAGATCATCTGGTCCAAGCCCCCTGCCACAGGCAGGGACACCTTCCGCTAGATCACGTTGCTCAAAGCCCCGTCCAGCCTGGCCTTAAACAACTTCCTACCATGGGGCATCCACAACTTCTCTGGGAAACCTCTTCCGGTGTCTCACCACCCTCACCGTAAAACACTTTTTCCTTATTTCCAATCTAAACCTACCCTCGTTTCAGGTTAAACTGTTGCCCCTTGTCCTGTCACTATGGATCTTGGTCAAAAGCCTCTCTCTATCTTTGTTATAAGCCCTTGTCATACACTGAAAAGCCACAGGAAGGTCTCCCCCGCGCCTCTCCGGCTGGACAACCCCAACTCTCTCAGCCTCTCTCCGCAGCAGAGGTGTTCCAGCCCTCAGACCCTTTTCACAGCCCTCCTCTGGACCTGCTCCAACACGTCCATGGCTTCCTTGCACTGGGGATCTCCGAGCTGGATGCCGGACTCCAGCTGAGGTCTCAGGAGAGTGGAGTAGAGGGGGAACATCACCTCCCTCCACCTGCTGCCACGCTGCTTCTTATGCAGCCCAGGAGACGACGGCTTTCTGGGCTGCAAGGGCGTAGTGCCAGCTAATGTCCACTTTGTCACCCACCGCTGTCCCCCGGTCCTTCTCAGCAGGGCTGCTCTCCATCCATCCATCCATCCAGCAAACAGCCTGTGCCGACAGTGGGGGCTGACCCGGCCCAGGAGCAGGACCTCGCACTTGGCCTCGCTGAACTTCACGAGGTTCACGTGGGCCCACTCCTCAAGCCTGTCGAGGTCGTCTTCTTGAAGAAGTCCAATCGCATCACACTACTGCAAGGCCACTATTACCATAAATTAAGCAATCTCTCCTCCTGAGCCACACTGGCCATCTTCAGCAGCTCTGGGATGACTTTCATCAACTGCTCCCAGAGGACTCTGCTTCATTTCCAGCTGACAGCCAGACTCTGGCACATTGAAGAAGGCTTATTTTCTCCCTCTCACCCAGTCCACAGGGGCAGGAACGCCAGCACGATCCCATTACACAGGCCAGAAGAAATCCAACCCACCCGAGCCATGGCCCCATCTTTGCCCTTTCCATTCATCAGCAATCTCAGCTTGAAGCCAGATGTCAGAAGATTTCTCGAGCTTCCTCAAGTTCTTCTGCCAAGTTCTGATTCAAATCCTCCTAAGTGGTTTCTCTTTATTCGGTTTCCTAGCACTGAAAAGTAAAGCGGACCTGAGAGTGGCACTGAGTGCTGGAGCTAATAGTCTGGAGCAGAGACGCAGCCAGGCCATCCCAGTCTCCCACACCAGCTCGTCAGGATCAATGGGAAACTGAAAGCGATTCTCTTCCCGTCTCCCATATTGGACCATCAGCTCCCAGAGGAGCTGGGGTTTAGTGGCCTTGCTCGCTGGCGGGAGCCCGGAATTGCTCAGCTGACGTGGGCTGCTGAGGCTGCTCCCGCCAGGCGCTGCTTTAGTGCCACGTTTGAAACGGGTTGACCAGGGAGGACGGTTTGCAAAGGCTGTTTGGGCAACACACAACAGCAGAGCAGTGGGTAAGGAGCAAAGCACAGCACCGTAACACAGATCTGCATGCCTAGATTTGTCCAGTTTAGCAAAACCCCAGCCCACCACCTCAACTCAACACGCTCTACTTTATGACACTGGCTTTGAAAGAGGAGCCAACCTCTCATCACGGGCTCCTTGTGCTGCCGGCTTGGGATCTGCACCAAACTGGATCCCCAGCTTGCCCACAAAATCTGTCTGCTTCAGTGGCCTGGAGGATGAAGCCGTTGGTTTCTTGCTCAGAAACAACAGGCACCTGCAAGTCTGGTTGCTCTCGTTCCCGCAGCCAAAGGCTGGAGACCGTCAGGATGCCACAAAGACGTGGTGCATCTCACCTGTCCCCTTCCCTGCAGGAACTGGCCCCATGGCTCAGGCACGCCAGAAGCGCTGGGTACAGAGGCGGTGCAACGGGAACCCCAAAACAGCTTCTGTTCACACAACAAGAAAAAGCAGAACCAGACCTGCCGCTGCCCTCTCCACTGTGGCTTCTGCCTTGGAAGGGCCCCGCAGAGGGAGGTGCTCCTGCCGGCAGCCAAGGCACTGCCGCGAGCGCACATCCCGGAAATCCCAAAACTTCCAATTCTCCACACCATGCACCTTTTCACACCCTTGGGGGAACGGGTAAATGCTGAACCTACTTACAGAGACCACACGGACAGGACACAAGTGGTCCAAGCTAGCATAGCTGCCGCTGGGTTCCCACAGGGAACACCAAGCGCTCCCGTTCTCTCGCTCTGCAGGACGGAGCAGAGGGGCACAGGCTGCGAGCCCCTCAAAAGCAGGGCCTTCTCCTGGGATGTGGCTCCTCCACAGAACAACCGGGCAGCGATCTGGCAAAGCCACGGAACGTCTGGTCACCCTTACGCCACAGGGTGGTCTCACATGCAGCCTTTGCTCTTCCGAGGCAAGATCCAGCCCCTGCCGAGCAGCCCAAGAGCTGAAGCACCAGCCCTCCCCGCTAGCGAGGGGCTTTAACTCTTCCCCCGAGGTCAGGGCAGCTAAGAAATGCTCTGCCTGCAGCCGTAGCGTTTCTACCAAAAGCCTGGTTTCCTTCAAAGGAACATTCAAAGCTCAGGCCCTTCAGCTCCCTCCACCCTGTACACAAAGCAGGGTATTAATAGCCAGCCTGGAAGACCATAAAACTCTAAATACCTAAAGAGTTCCTGTACCTTGAAATGTTAATGGTAAGCAAAAAAAGAAACTTTCCTGTTAGCAAACTGCTTGGCTCTGTGATATATATACACGGCTGCCTTCCTCCCCTCCAAGCCACAGAACAGCAAACAGCACTCAAAACCCTAGGACGTCGCTCCGCTTACAAGGCATCCTATAGATCTGCTCGTCTGCCCAGCGCCCGGACTGAGCGGCCGTGCCAGGCGCACCAGCAATTCCCCACGACTCCGTTACCACCTCAAAGAGCTGACTGGCGCCCGGCCATCCTCCCCTCACAGGATCCCTTTCAGCCTCCAAAAGCGATCGCCCCGGCCCAGCCCCAGCTCCTTCCTGTCCTTCCACACCTCCGCTGCAGCTCAGCTCCAGCACCGACCCCCCCTTCCCTCCCACGGCTTTGCTCCCTTCTCCTCGTGCCTATGCCGTGGCGGGTCAAGGGGGCACAGAGAGCTGGGGCTGCGCGTCCCACTGCGGAGGGTGGCCAGGATCCCAGGCTGGCAGGGCAGCGCCAGCTGGAAGTGCTTGGAGCTGGTACAGTCACAGGAGCTGCGGCTCTTGGCACGCACCGCGCTCGGCGTAGGACGAGGCCACTGCAGCCTCTTCGCCACACCACACCAGCGATGCAGCGCCCCAGCTCCAACACCAGCTTCAGCAGTACCGGTTAGTTTTGGGAACCAGCCCCTTTCATCCAGCGCTCCCCACCATCAATGGACAAGCCGCAGGGCTGGGTGCAGCTCTCCCTGCTCCAGCCTGGCCGGCAGTGGGCTTGAATCCGGGACCGAGCCCCAGCTCCAGGGTCCTCTTCCAAGGGCTGAGCCCAAGGACAGTGGCCACCAGCCATGCGGCACACAGTTCACCCTAGAACAAGCCACATCCATCTGTTAAACAGACGAGCCCGGCCGTTACCAGTGAGGAGGCAGTGTGCCTGCATCCCAACAACTGGAGGGATGGGAGGGTGAGCAGGGGGAGTCTGGGAACAGTGCTCGTTTGCATAGCACCTGGGGAACAAAATCACAACATTGAATTTACATAGTTAATTGGGGAAGTGAGCTTCCCAGAATGAAATTACTTTCTGGCTTGGGATAAAAAAACCAACAACCAAACAACCCACCACCACGACTGTTACACGACCACGGGATTTGTAGCCATAATGGTGCCTTCTCCACCCAGAGCAGCTCGGGTGCTCTCCCCAACAAAGTCCACTCTCATGCCTAACGGGAGGATGGGGGAAACTGAGGCATGAGGCTCCAGCATTCACATCAAGGAAAGACAGCCAAGAGCCTCGATGGGTCCCTCTTGCTCCTCACTAGTGGACAAAAAGTGCTTTTGAGTTGTATCACAACCCAGTCCACCTGATGGGACGTAAAGTGTAGTGACCTTGATGTTGCAACCACAATTAAAGCTTAAGCCTGCAGAGTAGGTGAGCTTTCCACATCGGTCATTACGGCATGCTTCAAGAGACCCCAAGTGAACAAAGGCCAAACAATATTTTAAAATAAATCCAGACACTTACTACGTTTTAAACCGATTCCAGTGTCAAGCATGGGGGAAACATCAGCATATATGAGCATGTACCATTACCACACCTTTTAAAAGCTTTGTGGTTAACGTCTTCCTGCAAAGGGATTTATCCTGTCTGCAGCTTGCTGGGATGGAGCCTGCACTGTTCAGCAGGCTGTGGGCATGGAAGGAGGAGAGATGGAAGCAGAGGCCCCACATGCCATCCTGGTTGAGTGGTGCTGGCCAAAGTCACCGTGAGCCCTGCAAGAGGCTGGTGGTCAGGCAGAGCCAGCCCCTTACAGCACAGCACCACTCCGAGAAAGCCCCCATCTCCAGCCCCAGGCAGCATCCCCGCTGCCCATGATCCCTCCTGTCCCAGCAGCACAGCATGCCCACTTGCACACCCATGCCAGCCCACAACCTGAGCTCACCCCAGAAACCCCCAAACACGTTTATTTACATCAGATCAGTTCCCCAATCTGGTCCGTGGGCAGAAATGACTAACAGGGACAGGAATAATTTGAGCAGATGTTGTCACCAAATACAACATATCATCAGGCTGCTGGTAGCTTTAAATCATTTTGGAGCCCAGTGATTTCTTTCCAGCCCTGGGCTGCTCTCCCCAGCTCTCTGACTCCAGCTGCTGGCTCAACATCTACCAGACCTGAGGTGCCTTTCCTCTTGCAGCCCGATGAGGATTCAAGCTCCAGACATCAATCATCAGGAGGCAGGAACATCACTACAATCACCAGCTGCCTTTTATCCCGCACAGGGGAGCTGCCTGCCATCAGCTCTGAACATCTGGGTGCCCTCTCACCCAGCACACCTCCAAGGTTGCCTGCACACAAGGACTCGCGGGGAAGATGGACTTCACAACTCCAGCCTAAAGCATCCTCAAGAGCAGCAGCAGAGCAAGACAGCACTGTGTCTGCACAGCAAACAATGGGAAAGCAGCGGCACAGAAGACACTGTGCTTGGGAAAAGGTGGCAAATCCCTAACAAGCCAGCCTTTAAAAGCAGAGGCAGGGGAAAGCCGGCAGCACTTTGCTCCGCAGCCCTTTCCAGCAGCCTCCCTGGCTGCAGGGTGGAGGACCAGCTCTGCTCATTAGTGGGTTACTCCTGGCACACTCCCCCTGCATCAGCTCCCTGGCAGGGCCGTGGGAGCAGCTCACTGGGTTTTGAAGCCTTTGGGGTCATGCAGCACTTGAGACACACGAATCTTCCTTAAAGAAATCTCACTCAGGCAGATAAATGGTGCTGGGTAACTGGGGTCATTAGGCTAATAAGCAGCCACCACCAGCCTGGAAGCAACGCAACAAATACGAAAGAGTCTACCAGGCCAGTTAGCCTCCAAATCTGACCCATCTCAAGCAGTTACCATCTCCATCAGAGGAGAAATTGGGCCCATGAGTCAGCAGGATCAATCACCCGACAGCCTTTTCATCAGAACCTCTTATTAAAGCGTCAAGGGAGCAGATCTGCAGCTTGCTTACACCAGGGAAGCAGTGCAGGATCCCATCAGGAAGGAGCCGTCCCACCCCCACCAGCCTCCTCGTTAGCATCTTGTCATTCTGCTCCAGTGCTTTGGGAATGGGGAGATGTTTTCTCTGCTTTCCTGGCCCAGCTCCGTTTCCTACCGCCATGTCCTTGATGAGGAGCCGCAGGTCCTGCTTCCCACTCCGGCAGAGCCAGGGCTGCATTCAGCACAACCACCTACTGAACAGGATACAGCAGTGCCGATGGGTCAGGCATCAAAACTAACTCACCCCTTAACTAGTCCTTCCTAACGCTGCCAGCTGGGAAAGCAAACAGGGAGAGATGCAATTTTTCCTTTATAAAATCTTCAGAGGTGGGATCAGCTGTAACTCCCAGCCTGCTACATCTAGCGGTTATAAAAAAAAAAAAAAAAAAAGCCCACATATAAATAACCTCTTAGCAGGAGCCAAAACTCAAAGACTAACCCCATGGTTTTAAGTGAACGAGGCCAATTTCCTCCTTTGTAGCTCTTGACACATGTTGGCTGCGTGCCCCCTTCTTGCCTTGTTCCTAGAGCAGAAGGCTCCGGGCAGCAGGTCCGGGGACGATAAGGAAGCGAGTGGTGTAATTCCCAAGGCCTCCCCACACAGCCCTGTCAGCAGCTCTGGAGGCGGCTGATTCCAGCGTGGCTGGAGAAAAGAAACCACAGCAAGAGGAGCAGGCAAGAGCCGGCAGCTGCCTGCGCCCTGCCACCACTTCCCTGAGCTGCCAGCGCTGTTCCCCAGAAAGAGCCAAGCCCTGTGGAGCAAGCGGTGGGAAGCAGCACTGGGATGGCAGGAGAACGGCTTCTGCCTGGGGGATTTGGTTCAAGCAGGCCCCTACCCCAAGTGCTGGGCTTTCCTCATGCCCTAAAAATCCCTGGGGAAAACAAAGCATAGGATTAACGCCAGGTCCGAAGGGATGGCCGGAGCAAGCTTTGGAGGGCCTGTGAATCAAAAACTGTTCCCATCAAAACACCTCCATAGGGAGTTTCTCCACCCAGACCCTGGCCCCAAGACAAGGAAAGCCATGCCAGGCAGCACCCATCACACCTGGGTCAAAGTCGCAAGCATGCCTTTGAAGCATGAGGCTGGGACCAGCCCACAACACCCCATCCTGGCTTTGTCCCACATCAAGCGACTCCGCTTCCTAAAGCGCCATCTCCAATGCAGAGGACCTCTCTTCATCCTCACCTCGATGGGAACCTTGGGTCAGAGCAGCTCAGGTCGTGCCAAAGCCTCACATCAAACGTCTTCACATTTGGGGTGGGAAAAGCTGTTTTGGCGCATTAGGTTTTTCTGCAAGCACAGAAGGTGCTTAGCACGCACTTGGCTCAAGCCGTCGGCACGGTGGCTCCCCGCTCCCGCGCCATTCATTCCTCAGGGAGCTCAATGGTCAAACCACATCTGAACCACTTTGTACGGCAGCAAGACACAAAGAGCTGCCAGTGGAGGGTGAGATCAAGTCCTAAAAGGATGCCTGGACAGCAGAGCTGGAGGCTCTCAGCAAGGTGAATCAGCTGCACTGCCGTACTGGTGCACCACCAGCTAGCAAAGGAGGAGAGGACGAGCACTAAGGGAACACCAAGATGCTGGTAACGACCAGGATACCGTGACCGAAGAGCCCTTTATACCCCGCAGCAGGACAATGTAAGGCAGCAGCACAGGGTTAGCAGCCACATGCCCACAGCCAAGTCCAAGGAGCTGCCACCGCAGTCAGGTTGGGGCCAAGCCCACGACGGTCTCCAGGCGCTACTCAGAGCATCACTCTCTTCGAGGTGCAAAGCTGGAAGCAAATGGAATATCCACCATACAGAAATGTCCCCAGGATGGCCGTCTCCCATTGGGCTTGCAGCTAACAGGAGCTACTGCCTTCCAGGAAGATCTCACCTCTTCAAGCTGGAGTCATCCAAGCACCTCTTCACCCCAACCCACACCACTCCACCCACCACCAAGCCTCATCCCTCCCATCAAAAATCGGTTAACAAAAAAATTAAAAAAAAAAGTAACCATGCTTTGATTCCAGGTAAAGAATTAATGGGTGGGGGACACCTAGCACCTGGGGGGGTCATCTCATGTCCCAGTCAAGCTAGGACAGTCCCAGCTGTAGGAACAGTGCTGAAGACACTGCACAGACCTGCCGGGGACGATGGTTTGCACAGATTGCACTAAAGCCACATTGCCAACTGCCGGGCAAGACAGCGGGAGAGTCCACAGATGTATTTTTGGGGAGTATTTCTTTTTTGGCAGCTGCCACCAACATAATGTGGCCACCCCACTTCCTCCACCACCATCTGACACGCCAGCCGCTGCTGGAGCGCCACCCCCAAGGCCATGCTGTCCTCCCACAGCCCCACAGCCCCAGGTATGTATTTCACACCAGTTTTGGGGGGTGTCCACTGCTGCGCCCCTCACCTTATAATGTCCCCTCACCACCGGGCCACCCATAGCAGGGGACCTCTACCTGGGGAACACGCAGGGCATAACCACACTGTGTTTGGAGGGGAAAAAAAAAAATGCACTGGTGGCTTCTACCCCCTCTCCCGCAGAGGGACGCGACCGAACGCACCCTCCTCACTGCTGGAAACCGCAGCGCACGTGACCCAGAAAGGCTTTTCAGAGGAGCCGAGTCTCCAGCGGCTTCTGTTTGCCTTTCCCTTGTTTGCAGCAGCATTGCATCTGGACGTTCGTCAGAAGAGGAGGAAAAAAAAACAAAAAAACACGCCCTTCTCCTGCTGAACAACCTCTCAATCAAAACAAAGCCGGAGCAGGAGCCAAGAGCTGGGAGGCTCTTTTGTTCGATGCTTCACATCCCCAGCCGGGCCGGCACTGGAGGAGCGGGTGCAAGGGCAACGGCGCAGGCAGCCAGCCGGGATGGAGAGCTGGCAAGCAAGCACCCGCCGCCCCAGAGAACAGGCCCCAGGGCCAGCTCGGCCACCGGCAAGCAGCCGTGGGGCAGGCGGTGAAAACGGGCTCCCCAAGCCCGGCCGGCGCTGCTCCTCCACGCGCGGCCATTTTGCTGAGCATGGCTGCTCACCGAGAGCAGCCATCCCCTCCCGACGACTGGTGCCCCCCCAAACCAAACCCCAGCTCAGCTCCAGCCACCCCCAATGACCCACGGCTCGCTGCCCACCAGGTCGGGGGTGGACCCCCTTGCTGGTCCACACGCTCCAGCCATGAGTGCATCGGCACGGGCTCATTTCTCTCCCTGCTGCAAGAAGTATTAACTTCCCACTCCTGCCCCCCCCCCAAAAAAAAAAAAATAGCTTTGGGGGCTCCAGCAGCACAGGCTGACGGAAGGAGCTGCCCAGGCACCAAACCACAGCTCAAGGCAAACGTGCACTAGGTGCCCAGCCCACCCCTGGGAGACCCTGGAAGGTCTCAGCAGGGTTACGGCCAAGGGTTTCATCACGATCAGCCCCACCCCTGGCAAAGTTACTGCGTGTGTCCCACACATCAAAGGCAGCAGCTTCGAGGTGGGTACCTGACAAGCCATGGCACGCAGCAACGGGAGGCTGGATAGGGCCAAGATAACGTACCTAGAAACGGGGTGTTTGGGATATTCAGTTTCTGGGAAGCAGTGACCAGAGGAGCCACGGGACGGACCACACTAGCAAAACACTCCACTGAGCCCACGGGCCGCATCCACAGGCCCTGTCGCTGTGACGTCAGACACGGGAGCGAGGGAGATCTCACCCGTGGACACCGCGCCAGCTTAAGCACCTGCTGACAGGAACAGGCGTCTGAAAAAACCCAAAGCAAAGCTCTTTCCTACACCCAGCAAGGACTGGGGGACTGCAAAACCCTACCAGTGAGGTATTTAAAGAGAACAAAAGCAGAAGGAAGGGCAAACGGCAAGCAGACTGTAGCACCTGAGCATCTCGTCAAGGAAAAATACTCGCTACTAAAGCGCTCTTTAATCCAGCCAAGGAGATACAACAAAACCTCCTGGCTGGAGGCTGACTGCTCAGCGTGCACACATGTGCAGGGAGATCACCTGCCCTGGGCTGAAGCCAGTGGAGGCAGAGACAGTCTCTCTTCATCCCCACAGGGAGACCAGCCTCCCAGCCCAAAACAGAAGCAGGAGCAGCACAGGGTTAAGCAGAGGACAAGCTGCTGGAGACCAAAGGCTGGGCTGAGTCACATCGTGGCTGTTCCCGTTTCGGTCTGAGCAAGTTTCTCACTTCCCAGACAGGCAGGGTTTGTCCCAAGGCCTGCAGGAACCCGTTGCCTTCATCCATCTGATGCACTCCCCGGAGGAGCTGTCCTCACACAGCTGGCACACACCTCCACTCTTTGCTTGTCCTCTGGACTCCACCATGCTGGTTTGGGGCATCTCTGCAGCTTTCAGGAGACAGGAGGAGCTCAAAATCACAGCCCATCTCATCCCCTATGCGCTCCACCCTGCCCCAACCATCAGCCCATCCTCAGGCCCTTTGAGAAATAAAAACTTCTTGCAGACACCTTCCTTCTCCTTGCCCTCAGCTTTCCCAACCCAAAGGAAGCCATCTAGCTGCCCTCAGGAGGCTGACGAAACACAGCTGTTTCCTCCTGAGCACATATGTGACACATTTTCCTGCTGATCCAGACCTTGAATCACTTCTCAACCTCCAGGCTGAGCCTTCATCAATGTGGTTGTACCTGAATCCAGACAAGTAAAATGGCAGAACTATTCTCACGGGGTATCTGTACAGATCATAAAATGGCTTGGGTTGGAAGGGACCTCCACAGATCATCTGGTCCAAGCCCCCTGCCACAGGCAGGGACACCTTCCGCTAGATCACGTTGCTCAAAGCCCCGTCCAGCCTGGCCTTAAACAACTTCCTACCATGGGGCATCCACAACTTCTCTGGGAAACCTCTTCCGGTGTCTCACCACCCTCACCGTAAAACACTTTTTCCTTATTTCCAATCTAAACCTACCCTCGTTTCAGGTTAAACTGTTGCCCCTTGTCCTGTCACTATGGATCTTGGTCAAAAGCCTCTCTCTATCTTTGTTATAAGCCCTTGTCATACACTGAAAAGCCACAGGAAGGTCTCCCCCGCGCCTCTCCGGCTGGACAACCCCAACTCTCTCAGCCTCTCTCCGCAGCAGAGGTGTTCCAGCCCTCAGACCCTTTTCACAGCCCTCCTCTGGACCTGCTCCAACACGTCCATGGCTTCCTTGCACTGGGGATCTCCGAGCTGGATGCCGGACTCCAGCTGAGGTCTCAGGAGAGTGGAGTAGAGGGGGAACATCACCTCCCTCCACCTGCTGCCACGCTGCTTCTTATGCAGCCCAGGAGACGACGGCTTTCTGGGCTGCAAGGGCGTAGTGCCAGCTAATGTCCACTTTGTCACCCACCGCTGTCCCCCGGTCCTTCTCAGCAGGGCTGCTCTCCATCCATCCATCCATCCAGCAAACAGCCTGTGCCGACAGTGGGGGCTGACCCGGCCCAGGAGCAGGACCTCGCACTTGGCCTCGCTGAACTTCACGAGGTTCACGTGGGCCCACTCCTCAAGCCTGTTGACGTCCGTGATGTTTGGCCCCTGTCTTCAAAATCCCCACCTCACTTTGGCATGTCTACCTGCAGAGGGTTTACGCAGCTGCATCAGTGAAAGAAATAAAGCTTTCATAGTAAAAATACAGAAAAGCTATGCCGGGTACAACCAAAGGTCCAGCCAGCTCCCATGCTGGCTTTGACAGCAGCCAGCAGCAGATGGCTATGAAGGAACACGGCAGCCAAACATGTTGAGATATTTTCCAAACCACTTCCCCAAGCTCCAGCCCTCCTTGGGCTTTTCCCAAGCCAGAACACATTGCCCCCGTACACCCCCACCCCATCCCCGATGGGTTCCTCCTCCACAAACCCATCCAGGTGCCCCAGAGCACTGGTGAACTTTCAGCACTGACAACTTTTTGCAGCAGCATTCAAGTCCATTGTGCAAAAGAGCATCTGCTCCTCTTCCTGCTTCCATTCACTCTGGTTCTGCTGCCAGAAGTTACAAGGAAACAACACATCATTCCCACACCACTCCTTAATTTCACAGGCTTCAGTCACCTGCTCCAGGAGTCTTCCCCTGGACTGGAGGAAGCACCGACCTACTTAGCAGCTCTTCTCCCAGAGCCATCCCACGGCCAACCATCCCCACCACCCTTCTCTCTGTATATACCTAAAAAAACACATCTCCACAGCGTCTCGCTGATCTCAGCAACTCTCCCAAATCCACTAAGCGTTCCCTACCTATCCCTTCCTGGTGCCCAGCGCTGTGATCCCCACACCAGAGCTAACCCACCCCCCCCTTAAGGGAGCCACCAGCTGCAAGCACAGCGGTGCACACCTGACACCCCCCAGCCGCTCTCCCAACGCAGCAGCGCACGTTGACAGCAGTAGGGCTGAGCCACCTTGAATGCACACGCTTGTGATGCTCCCCCCGTGCACGGCAAACACGTGGCTTCACGGGTACGGACAGGCACCACCACATGTGTAGCTGGGACGGAGGAGCTTCTGCTCCACGCGCACAAAGTTTTCCCTCCTCCACCCACAGAAATCACACCAGCCACTGCGATAACTACGAAACAAGTGAACGGAGCACCCGCTCCAGTGGCCATATCCAGAAACAGCTGCACAGCCACCCAGAGCCAAACGCCACTCAGAGGGACAGACAGACATCCACCCCGTTGGCCGCATGCCCCTGGCAGGGCTTTCTGCACCCCCAGTGATCTGGAAGAGCAGCTCTGCCAACTCAGCATCGCTGCTGCATGTTAGTGGAGGAGCAACACGTAAAAAATCACCCACAGCAACCCACTGCCCCAAGGCTGGTCTTCACCACAAGCGGGACAAAGACCACATACCAACAGCAGACCAAGAAATGAGACAGTAACTCCTGTCAACCCTGCACCTTGTGCTTGCTTGCACACCCACGCAGATCCCACATTTACCAACACGTCAAGGTCTCCTTCTCTGCAAATGATGCAACCAGACAGAAATAAATTCCTCCAGGAGCTGCAGGGATGCACAGCATGGTGGCCAACAGACGCTGCCCTGTCCTGTCTGGAGCTGGAGCGGGCCCAGGACCAGCACATCACCTTCACCACCAGCCCAGGCTCCTCCCGCAGACCGACAAGAGCTGAAGAGGCTTGGGTCCCCTTGGCACAACCGCAGCGTCAAAGAATCCAAACCCCTGAGGGTATAGCAGGACAGTGCCCTCAGACTCGCAGCGACTGCAGACGATTTGCTGGTGCACAGCTCCCAGAAGCCAGACACGGCTCGACCGGGGCTCTCCCATCGCTGTGTCCAGAGCCCAGCACATCATACAGCCTAAACATCTTCACACCAGAACTGGGAGGCACCAGCCATACATCAGTGCTGGCCCAGGATGGCACAAGACAGACTGTCCCGCCATAAGCTCCCACTCCCTCGTCATCCGCAGCGGCACATCCCGGTGCAGGAGCAACCGCCCCGAGCCGAGTGGCAACACCACCTCCACCCACACCGCGACACCTTTCTTACCTTCTCCGACTTCACCTTTTTCAGCTGCCGGCACTCACTTTCCCCATCCTCCAGCTCCGACTTAACTCCCAAGGGATTGAGTGCAGCTCCCGTGTCGATAGCTATACTCCCAAGCTGCTCGGCAGCAGCAGGCTCTGGCCCCTGGCCCCCATCATACTGTCCCACCCTCACTGCCAGGGCCAGGGGCTGCAGCACGCTGGGCTCCTTCTCTACCGCAGCCCCCACACCCTCACTCCTTTCCTTCTTGTTTTTGGACGAGCCACCCTCCTTCTCCTTCTTGGAGCCGGCCACGCTGCGTGACGCTTTGGCCGATTTCTCCGAGCCCTTCGGGGTGACAGCAGGCACCAAGCCGCCCGAGTTCGCGCCATCCCCAGAGCGTCCTTGAGCCTCCTTCTTGCCACCAGTTCCCTCGTTGGGAGTGAACAAGGAGGTCCCTGGGGTTGGTTTGCCACTGTCCTTGGCACTCTTGCTCCTTTTTGACTTGGATTTGCCCTCCTTGCCCTGCGGGCCCGGCACCGGGCTCACAAACTTGATGTTATCCGGTAGGGTTGCCACCGCGTTGGGTGCCGGGAGCCCCACCTCTTTGGAGCCCGACATTTCCAATTTCTGCTGATCCTTCTCCAAATCAGCATCCAGGTCAATGATGAGATTTCCTACACCAATGTCCCACTCATCCCCGCTGTCGTACGTCTCAACCGGGTTCGCATCAATTCCTTTCCCTCCGGAAGCTCCGCTGCTCAAGGACATCTTAGAGTTAACAGCCCCTCACGGTTCAAGGCTCTTCCCTGCCTCCACACCCTAGGGGTCACCTACATCCTTGGGGGGCTTCCAGCGGTGATCAGGGTCTGCCCAGGTGACGGCATCGTTGCTGGAAGGGAGAGCAAAGAGAAGAGCGTTACACACAAAGAGCACCCAGCAGAACGATCTGCCTTCGTCGGCAGCCACAGGTGCAGGCGGGAGAGGTGCTGGGCAGGGTGAAAGCCCCCCACCGCCCAAATCCCCCATCACACAGTGCAAGGCAGCATCCTCCTGCTGGGGGCTGCTCCACAGCCATCCCCGCAGCAGCAGCCACCTGGCACCCGTCCCCTCGATCAATACCGGCCCTGGCAGGTCACGGCTCTCGGCTCCAACAAGACATTACTCACACGTTTCCCCGCTCGCCATTTCCCTCTGAATTATTGAGCGCTGCCCCTGGGAGGGAGGATTGATTCCTCTCCTGCCGATGCCACCCGGGGGGAGGGCTCCTCTCTGCGCCAGCCTCGCTGTGAGGGACGAGAGCTGCTCGACAGGGAAGTCGAGTGCCTCGGTGGGAAATAAATCCCAAGCTTCAGAGTGCCTGTGACACTTGGGATGCGTCAGAGTGGTCACTGAAGGCCAAACTGCAGCAGGAAGCGCAGGGTTTCCATCCCACACCTCCAGGCAGCCAAACAGCACCCGGCTTTAGGACATTAAACCACCACCAACTCCAGCACGACCAGCCACGTAGCAGGCTTTGAACGATGGGGCACGGAGACACAGCTGCACAGGTACCCGGTCTTAACTGGGAAGGGGGGCATCAGCCCTACCTGCCTGGGCTGCGGCCAACCCCAGCTAGCCCAAAATTTCTCCTCCCGGCTTCCCAGCCCTTTGCCTCCCCACTCTCAGAGGCACTGTACACTGCCCCGTCCCCAGAGGCAGCGACAGGGGGAGGAAAACAAGCGAGACACCCACGCACAACCTGAAAAAGCCTGGAGTCACTTGCTGAGATTAGCTCGTGGCAATTACACTGACAAGATATAATTAACACATGAAACAGCTTCTTCCCAGCAGCCACCCGGCCAGCTACTCGGTCCCAGCCTCCCGCTCTCCAGATCTCTTAAGGAGCCCTTGACCACCCATTCGGACAAAGCTCCTCTCCAGCCGTACTGTCATCCCTTTCCTCACCCAGCTCCCGGCCAGCTGGCTCCTGGTACTATTTATGAGCAACACTTCAGAAACAGGTGACTTAGAGAAACGAGACAGGAAGAAAAAAAAAAAAACAAAAAAAACCCACAAAAAAACCCCACCACACATGCACAAATTTCTTCAAACCCCAGCAGGCAGGAGCCTGGAAAGCAGCTTCACGGTGCGTTTCCAGAGATGCAAACACTGTAAAAATGCCAGGGATTCTTTCATCAGACAGGCTGCCGCAGCCAGACCATTTTCCATCTGCTCCCCACAGCATCCTCGGCTCTGTACAGCTAATAATCCGCTCTCTGACAGGTCATTACGGAGATTTTTAACCCCAGGAGCCAGTGGCTAGCATGCAAGCTGGAAATGAAAAGCACTGACCTCCCATTTCAGCAGCAGAGAAAGTGCCGAATCAGGAGATCCCTCTGTGCACCAGAGTCACTAACAGCTTCCCAAAGCTGCCCTGCATGTTTCTATCACTGCCACCACCTCCTCCTCCTTCCCCAGCACCCACCCCACAGCTGCTACCCCCACCAATCTGCCTCCGAACCGTCGATGGGGCTGGTGATGGGCAGCGACCATCTCATCTCTGCAGGGCACAGACCTCCCCGGCTGGCACACGCTGCCACAGCCAGCTCCCTTTGTGCCGTGGATCCGCAGCGATGCCTTTGTCGGGATGGGAGAAGTCAGTAACAAGGTGGATGAACCAGAATTTTAGCTGGTAACAGCCCTTTCCAGGCACAGCATCCAGCCACAACCCCGTCGGACAGGCACTGGGGACACAGCACTGCCGCACAGGACCAAGACACACGAGCCACAGGGAGAGGATGAGGCTTAGCCTCCCACTCCAAGCTGCCCACCCAAGGCTGAAGCATGCAAAGGGCCGCGACCAGCTCAGATCAGAGGGACACATGGACGAGGATCCGGCCTCAGAGCCGCAGCAAGGCGACAGACAATCCACAGGATTGTATTGCAACAGGCACAGCACCACCCACCCCACGGAACACCTCCGCGACGCCAGCTTGGGCAGCTCTCAGCTTACACTGGGAAACTCACCTTGCTGTTTTAAGTGTGCATATATACATGCACACACACATATACATAAATATTATTTTTATATATGAAATAAGGAGAGCAGATGAGCGGGATTTTGGTCTGAAACTATGCAAACAGCAGCAGCGCTTGCCAATTCCTACCACAACAAAAGGAAGAAGGAGCCCAGAAGTCCGCTGAGTCCCCAGCAATTACAGAGCCAGGAACAATCAAAGGGTTAGAAAACAAGAGGAGAAAAAACATTCACCCTGTGGAGGAGGCATCAAGGGAGCCTGAGCTCTGCTAATGCAGAGGGAAGGGAACCGCAAACAGGACAGACGAGAACATGCTGGATTTGCAGGAGCGGAGGAGAGGCATGTGTGGCAGGAAAGGAGCGGGGCAGGGAGCTTGAGACGTGCCACCGGCGCAGGGATCAGCCCTTTCCAGCCCAGGGCTGAAGGCTAGGACCCCGGCATGAGATCTGGGGGGATCACCTAAACATCACCCATTCCATGCAGCAACGAAGTATTTCCCACAGCTCAAACAGCCCCTCCTTGAAGCTCCCACACCGACTCCCCATTTCTTTTCTCCAAACAGCCACTCTCGCAGGCTCAACCTCTGCAGCCAGAGGAGCGTTCTGAGTCCCTCTCCCAAGCAAGACCCCCCAGGGACCCCCAACCTGCCATGTCATCACTATCTGACGTGGACCGGAACCCATAGCTACTGCAGCCCGTGGTCCAGAGAAGGAGATCCCTTCCCCACTGCCTGGTTTGCCCAAGCTGGAGAAGCAGCGGGTGCTATCCAGATCCTCCCCGCTCTCCTGCCAGGGGGAGTAATGCTGCCACAAATCACGGCATCTCAGAAAACAGACTGATGAGATTGATTCAGCTATAAACGTGTCCTTCCCCTTACCTCCTGCCATCGCGGGATTGATCCCCGCACAACATGAAAAGCATGTGCTCACTTGTTGGCCTGGAGACCTGCCAACAAAGCGTTTTAAGAGCAGTCCTGGAGCGCAGATCCTACAAGGAGACAGCTTTCTGCTTGGGAATGCTGCACACACAGAGCACCAGACATGAATAATTCAGCTCCATTAGGTGCCAAGACCTCTACAATCCGCATCTAGGGGCTGGGACGGAGCCAACCCTATTAAGAGACAAACCTGAAAGTTCACTTTCGGAGCTGCAAACACACCTAGAGAAAGCTATTCAAACAGAACAGCTCACCTTCAAAAAGGGAGCAAGGAAACCACACAAGCCCCGGGCTCTTTGTGCTAAAACATGCGCAAGATGCTCAGCCCCGCCGCTCTGGCCTTCTCTACCAGTTACCAGAGGCCAAGAAACCAAAGCGGGGAGGGCGGAACGCCCAAGGGCAGAGAGATGCCCGAGAAAACTCTTCTCCTGGCAGCACCCAGCCCACACTAGGGAGACTGTCTCATACCCATGCGCTCCAGCCTGCAGCACTCCAGGATCAGCCTCTGGTGGCTTCCAGACACCACCGACTGCAATTTTCACCCTGATTAACTTTCAGGAATGCCTGCGAGAAGGAACAGCAAAGACCACGGGTGGGGGGCAGACCTCCAGGACACAGCATTTCCTCCGGCGGGGCACAGGGCAGGGAGCAGAGGGTCTCAGCGAGGTGCTCGGCCCAGAAGCGACCCTGCAGAGGCAGCGGAAGCCCCGCTCGCGCGCAGGGGAAGGCACGGCAGCACCGGCGCTGGGCAGAGCATCCCTGGAAGCAGCGCCGGCCGCCCCCACTTGCCAAGAGCCATGGGGTCCCCGCGAGCCCCAGGCCCGCTCTGCGAGGCACGAGGGGCCGCAGCGCCCAGGCCCTTCCTCCCGCTGCTGGCAGCCAGCCGGCGGCTCTCCCCATACCCTGCCTCCACACAAGATCCCTTTTTGTTTCCTTTTACGACTAAAGAAACCCAGGGCGCGGGGGAAACATGCCTGCCTTTCCCAAGCTGCCGCCCTCGCTCCCCGCTCAGCTCCTTCCACCACATTTGTAATCCCCCAGCTGGGCTTGTTTGGGTTGGATTTTTGTTAAGTAACTCCCATGTCTTTTCTGCAGATTTCTTTTTAAGATGTTCCCCACTCTCCCCACCCCCTCTCTCTAGAGATGGGGGAGAAAAAAAAAAAAAAAAAAAAGAGAGAAATGTTGAATGCGAGCCAGCTGGCACACACAAGAGGAGACGGAGAAATCTGCACAAAGGAGCTTCCTCACTCACTTGCTGCTTTCAGCTCAAGAAATCACGCAGGGGAGGAGGGTTCGCTCTCCCCCATACATCAGTCAAGCCATCGCAGACAAAGGAGATTTACCATGACACCCTCCAGAACTGCCACCCAATGGGGGCAGGATCCCTCAATCGCCTTCACCCGGCAGGAGTCTGAGCTGTTGCAAAACACATCAAAGTGCAGGGCTTCAAAACAAGCTGTTCAATGTGGAATTAAGCAAGGTTTTGAATGGAGGAGCTGCGCTCCCGCCTCCTCGCTCACGCAGCGCCGGGAGAACTTTGGTGGCTCTCGGGGCTGAGCGGGCCGGCACTGGTGAGATGCCAGGAGGGAGAAGGCTGAACCCAATTTGAATAAAATGGAGCCACCCTTCTTTTTTTAATATGGAGGTGCACCCCACCAAGACTACATCTTCCAGCATGCAATGCAGCCAGAGCGCCTGGAGAGACATCAAAAAACTTATTCTGGGACTCCCAAGGTTCTGTAGGATGAGCCTTGACACTGGAGATGAACCTGACACAGGGCAGAGCTCAAGTCATGAGTCATTTGTTGGCATCCTTGAGAAAACCCTGAAATATTTCAGTCCAGGCATTACAAAAGATGGATGAGGTCACTGGAAGAGGCTGGAGATGGAGGATGATGGCAGACGGAAGCGAAGACCTCTTTGGTGTAGGGGTGCCCAGGCAATCGCTCCGCCTGCAGCAAAGCTCAGGAGATTTATCAGTCACAACACTCACCCGCTACTAAAGACACAATCAAGCGTCAACTTCATGTTCACTGTCAGTGAAAAGACGCAGCTCAGATCAAAATTCAACTTCACGTCCACTCCCATCCGCTCATGACCTTAAAACACGACCTTTACAGCGACATTCAGCAAGACCAGGGCACACAAAGGAGTCCAGCAAAACTGCAGATACAAGATAAGGGCACAGGGTGCCAGATCTCAGCCTGGCTGTGTTTAAGGAAAACACTTCACCAGATTAGCTACAACTTAAGAGTTTTTTCTTATTGGCACTTCTTTAACCTCGATGCCAAACAGGCACTGAGGAGCAACTCGGTCTAGGGCTGAAAAAACCCAACAATCCTGAACATGGCTCAACAGCAAGGCAGACCCCCTCACTTCCCTCAGCTCCCAACAAGCCAAACATCACCGATACACAAAGCACACAGAAAGGCGGAAAACTAAAAGGATGAAACGTTTCACGCCTTCCTTTTATATCACAAAATGGGGGGAAATGGAACAAGTTCCTCTTTAATCCTCCCACCACTCTTGGAAGCATCACCACCAAAGTCCCAATTTTTCATTTGTTCATGCCTCCAGAGCCTGCAGTTCTTCAGATTTACAATTATTTGATTTTGATGTCTCTCAACCCTCGCATTTTTTTCAAGCTACCTACCTCTGTACAGAATAAAACACAACTCACATTTCCTCCACCAACACACAAGAAGTCCAGAGCCTCATATTTCAAGAAAACTAATGGCAAGAGAAACGTCACTCAAGTAAGTGGTCCCTGCTCAAGCAGGAGGCACATAATACCTACGGACCCATATGAAGGCACCAAATGTCACTTCATTTCGTTCCCATGAAGGAGAGCAGGCAAACATCAGCACCTTGGCATGCCCACTTGCTCTCTGCTGGAGTCAATTCTCCAATGGGAAGCTGAGCTTTGCACCATCATTACACGCAAGTGTGAACATACGTGTCAACGCGACCCCAGCTGTAGAAGAATAGAGCAAACCGGGCTGGAAGGGACCCTGAAAGGTCACGTGGTCCAACCTTTCATGGGAAAGAGCCCAGATGAGATTATCTACTGCCTTGTCCAGTTGCATCTTGAAAATCTCCCATGATGTAGACTCGCTGGAGAATGTGGAACACATCCCTATGGAGGTTGTTCCAATGAACGACTGTTCTCACCATAAAAAAAGTTTTTCTTATGTTGAGATGAAACCTCTCCTGTGCAACTTGTATCTGTTGTCCCTTAAGTTCTCCACATGACTCCCCGTGAAAAGGGAGCCTTCGCCCTCACCATAGCTGTCCACGAAGCGCAGTGACTTGCCTGCCCGCACTGCCCTCCTGCAGAGAGCTGACAGACCTCCTGCCAGGCAGCAGCCAGGTTTGCAGGAAAGGTCACAGTGGTGGGATAAAGCAGCAGCACAGATGAGGAGCATCAAGCACAGCCAGGGCAGATGAGAGTCGTGTCGGTGCTTCGTTGCAGCTCTGGCGGCACTGTCCTGTGCGAGGCACGTCCCCTTCCTGAGCCTCTGCTGCAGAGATGAGCAAGCAGCAGCAAGGCTCGGGCTTGGCTTGTTCCTCTGGACACCGGATGGACCGTAGCCTGCTCATCCAAAAACGCCAGGCTAGACTTCTTCCAGCAAGTGTGACCTTGCAGACTTCATGACAGCTGAAAATGGTCAAGAGCTTTCTCAGCAAGCCCAGCACACAGATCCGCATCCACAAGCATAAAGTGGTGCCCAGAGCTCTTAACATTCAGCTGTACTGGGAGGGAGGAATTGAAAAACACACATGCATGGGAGAAAAAGCATTCAGCAGGTAAGGTAACAGAGCCAGCTTCCTTCCTGCAAGCTTAGCACTCAGATATATCCTGAATTAGGGATACCCAACAGGGATTCACCCCTCATTGTTGTGTCGGCACACTGGAAGACACCACCATGTGCCTGCCGTGACCGGACCTGCAGCAGTGGTTTAACACAGCCCCTTCTTCACCCAAAGCCTGCATCACCCGCGACCCCCAGGTGCCACCCTGTACGACTGCAGGTGTCACAGTGCCACAGGCATGCTCCACACGGCGGGTGCCTGGCAGGCACGGGCACCACGGAGCGGAGAGGCATCACCGCAGGGTTTGCCTGTCGAAGGCTGACACACAGACCATTGGCAGCTACGTGGTGGCAAAAGCAAAAAGCAACCCTGTGAGCAATAACCGGCCAGGATTAACTCAGAAGCGCTTCAGATGAGTCTAAGCTAGACAAGCCGGCGCGCTATGGCTCACCGGAGGCGCTGCTGGCAGCACCAGACTCGGCCCCGGTGCTCTCCTGCCACTGCAGAGCCCATTCTTGCTGAACCCAGCCAGCCATGCTGCTGCTGGCTGTTGCCAAAAATAACATTAAACACTCAAAACAGGACATTTGAGCAAATCTGTTTGGCACTGAGCTCTGCATCGCAATGCTTCCCATAGGGACAAACCTGGAGGTTGACTGTCCCTCGAGCAGAGCTGGTTTCCACCAGTAAAGCGGAGCAGCCGTGCGGATTTAAGACCGGTCTGGTTACACCCTCGCTAACCCCAATGCAGAAGCGAACTGATTTACGAGAGGCTTAAAGATATCTGAATCAGTGGCCCGTCCTCACGCACAACCTAGAGAGAGCACATAAAAATAACCAAAAACGCTTACAAATTTCAGATAAAGCTCCACACAGGCTGGAAGACTGCCAACAGCCTGAGAAAGTCAGCAGCAAGAGGAAGCAGCAAGATGGATGTGACCAGGAAAGATCCCCAAAGCATCAGTCACAGAGATGGGAGGAAAGAAGAGCTGGCAAAGACCAAAGACAACCAATGGGCATAAATAACTGCTGGAGTAAGTGCTGGAAAAAAGGAGCTCGCCCTTTTCTCCCTGCTCGATCAATGCCATCAGCAGGGCTGCAGAAAGGTAGCCACAGTTTTGGCAGAGCCCGAGCTCCTGGGCGTTGGCAGGAGCAGAGCAGGCACCTCTGGACCTGCTCTTTGTACCCTTTCCTTGAGGGGCTTTGGCGGTGGCGAGGCTCCTCACCTTGATCCCGGCCACCATGGTATCCCTGCCACCCGAACCCCGTGGTGGTCCCTGTCCCAAGCTGGGGCTCTCGTGGTGGCAACGACAAGGGTTGCCAATGAGGATCATCCTCCACGGAGGCACAGCAAGAAAGGGAAACCACCAGCTGCACTGGCAGGCACAGGGAGGGCTCTGTGCCGAAGCGTCAGCGTCTCAGTTCTGTCTTCTCCATCCAAAGAAGAGCACCAGTGACCGCAGCTGAGCGGCATCTCCCCGCCACGGCCCCATCTTGACAGGAGAGGGTGGACAGCAGTGCAATTTGGAGAGGGTGGACAGATGCTCGCTTGCTCACCCCCAGGTTGCTCCCAGGGAAAGGAGAGCTTCTGGGCTTTATTTCTTCTTTTAGGAGAAGAGCACTCAGGCAGTCTTGGCCATTTCCCAGGTTTCAGAAGAGGACAAACGTCTCTCTGCTGCTCCAGAAACGAAGGAGCCGCCACTTCACCTATTAAAGCCTTTAATTCCCTTCATTCAATAACCAATTAGGGCACCTTGGCCACAGGAGCTAAGGCATCGTTTGCAGCAGAGGACCGTACGTGCGGCTGTAATCTCTCTTGCTGTCAAACCATCGGCCTGGGAACGCTTTAGGAAAAAACAACCAGACTGGGAAGTAACGGAGGAGGGAAGGCATACACAGACAGGGACAAATGCAAGCAGAGTGAGTACCACACCAAGAAATCCCTTTTATTTTTTTCTCCCTGGGAGGGATAATAAATAGGTGTATTTCACAGATTAATAAAGCACATTTGCAAAGCTATGATATACATCAGAAAGTTGCTAATTCACACTAATGACCCATTGCAAATTGCTGAATTTTGTGAATTAGCCAGCATGCAAAGGAATACAATAAAACCCAGCAAGAATCATGCATCAAAGTGTACTTGGCTTGTTTTGGTAGCTGTAGCTCACTTCTAATTACTTGTGGCGATAGGTATGGAGGGAAGGTAGAGATCAGACACGAAACCCCCCAAAAACAAACCGGGAATCTTCAGGACAAGAAATTTCACCATGGCATTAGCTACTAAATCTTTGGGGAAGAAGCAGTAATTCTCGTGGAGCTTAGTAAGACTATACCTCTTCAACTGAATTCATGGCGGTTAATGTTAGCTAAGTCATTACACACCTCATTTTCACTCCTTTAAAAGCTGCAGAGCAGACTCCTCCCCAGCTGCCCTTTCTTCCCTTGGAGAAGCACCGGGATAACTCCAAGCCAAATCTTTGGACTTGTCTGAGCCAGGAATACTCCATTTAATCAAAACCACAAATGGGCAAATTTATTAAAATCATTCTCATACTACCTTGTTTTTTTATCAATAAATTGGTGTACCGACGCAAAGAGACGAGATATCATACGTGATGCAGCACTGTACAAAAGATATCACCCTTCCAGCCATCAGAAGAGTGGCCAAGCAGGAACGGCTCAGAGGGAAAATGCCACAAAACCTTCGGGTGTCTGCAATGTGCTTAGGGAAGGAGCAGCATAAAGGGACAACATTATCTTCCCATTTTCTTTCTTTTTGCACCCCACAAACAAGGAAATTAATTGTAGACGTTGAGCATTTAAATACAAAATATCAAGATTCTCTGGAAATTACCCTTAGTCAGCCACAAAAGTGCACTCACATCATTTTATACCCCTTCTCTAAACACACACACACCCCCCTCGCACAACATCTGAGCTGACGCTTAAGCAGCTACGTCAGTAATTTTTCTGCATGTGAAGGACACTCAGCTGCAGCAAAAGCAAAAACACCTCTTGATCTCATCTCAAAAAACGATTTTTCACCAAAACCCAGAAGTGAAATAGGTGTTTCCTTTAAAGATATTATATAAATTCAAAAGAAAAAAGAAATCACACAAGCAACTATAGAGTCACAGAGCAAGTTTCCCAGATGGGCAGCCTTTCCCTATTTTCTCTACTGTAAGACTGTCGGAGCAGAACCTCATTCCTTCCTCTGAAACCACGTCACACCACAAGGCACTGATCCTCATTAGCAAGGAAGCACGTTTGATGCAACTGTGCGGCAAAAGCAGCCACATCCTAGCTGGATCTTCTTTTCTCTCTTCCCCGACGCCAGGCAGCACCCCTTCCTCACCTGAGCCAACCCAGCACGGGGACGGGGAGCGGGCCAGCTGCTGCCAGCATGGCTAAAGCTCTGGTTCAGCAGCTACTGACGAACTCCCAGGGCAGCTGCGTGCTCTGAGCTGCCTCATGTACCCACCCTTGACACTTCACACCCAGGCGAGCTCCTCAACATACCCCCCTACATCCCCAAAACCCTGCTGGAGTCAGGCACCCCCACGCAACAGCATCATCCTCCCTCTAGCTGCTACCACCACAGCACAAGCATCCAAATTACCACTTTCCCAAATAAGCAGGCACGCTTCATGGAGAAGGGACTGGCTCTGCCCACACCCGAGAGCCCACGTGCACTTGACCTGTGCCCATGAAGCATCAGAAGCAGCATCACAGAACTGCAGGCAGCCCAGGCCACCTCCAGGTGCTTCAGGGACTTTGGTGCTTCTGAAAACATCTCTCCAGAAACCACCATCAGCTGCAAAGAAATACGGGGCAAGTTTGGGAACAGACCTGTGACTCTCCTCACCCAGAGGTCGGGGAAACTTCAGCCCACATTTCTGCAGCAAACCTGCAAAGACAAACACGGGCCTCACCTCCAGCTCGGTGGGAAAGCACCCCATCTCCTGCAGACTACCCAAGTCTGATCCGCTCGCCGTGTTCACTGTGTACATGCAACCCAGCACGGTTAAACTGTCACCAGCCCCTGGCAAGGTCAGCTGTGGCCTCACCTCTTTTTCGGTAGGGAGCCAGCACGTGACGCGATCCCCGCAAGCATCTGCCTGCTCGCTGCCTGTCCCCGGCAGGTCCCTGCCTCCAGCTGGGGAAGCCGGCCAGAAGCAGCAGTGTCAACACTCAAAGGGCATAGCTGTGCACGCGCAGCGCCACACATCCCCGAAACAACATACCTGGGACCATAAATACCATCTTATTTACATAATACTCCGGATAAAGGGGACAAAGAGGCTTACTGCATTACATCTGGGACTAGTATTGCATCAGCGCCCAGAGGCCCTAATCTGAATCTGAGCCCTGCTGCACGGGGTGCCCCAGGACAGCAGTGAGGCGCATCCCCGCTCCCAGCCCCCCCAAGGTCGACAGCAACGCCATGCAGTCCAGCTCCTCCTCTTCCCTCCACGAGCAAGCAGAGAAAGATCCCTTTTTAGGCAGCATACACTGAAGAAACGCCGAGTAAACCACAGCGTTAGGCACAACACGCAACTCTGGTGCCCAACCACCCTTCCATCGCGGCCAAGCCTGAGGAGCGTGACCCCAGCCACGGGTCTCCAGCCTCTGTCACGGCGTGGACTCATGGACATCGACTTTGTTTCAGAAGGGGTGCCCACGTGCAAGTGCTAGAAAGGTGAGGCAGCTTCTGGTTTTCTTTAATTTATGGAATTCAAATTAAAAAGATACTGTAATATAATCTGGAGGCAAATTTTGATTCAACACAGCCCAGTTCTCAAAGAGAATAAACCAGACAGAGTGAACTCTGGTCCTTCCTTCTTGTTCATACGTAATAAAGATACATGACCTGTTAGGTAGCTCCAACGCAGCATGAGAACCCCTCAGCCACCTTTACACTTTGCGAACCCCTTCTTCCCAAAGAGGCAAGTTTTCAGCTCGCCTAACGATTTAAAGGGAAAAAGTGTTAAAGGAAGCAGAAGCAGATGCCGTGCCCACCGACGTCTGACAAGTCAGGTACAGCGAGCGTGGGGGGACTTTGCAGCCCTGCAACTGCAGAGGGATTATTTGCAGCTGCCGCGCAGCCCGCGGCACAGGGCTACAGACAGACAAACGTCCCTTATTTGCAGGAGCTTCTCCCCAGAAAAGGAAGGAAACTGTTCTCAGCACGCGCGGAGGACACTGTGATGGGATAACACGTGTACTGAGAGACACCTATGTGCGTACACACTCACACACCAGCACCTCCAGCTAAAGAGCAGCCTAACGGCAACCCACAAAACACAGACCCTCCCCTGGAAACCAAGTCCAAGTGCCCAACTTGAAAAATGAAAGAAATAAAATCCCCATATCCTGGCCATACTCAATTACAGATCATTACAACCTGCTTGATAATTAATTTCCTCTGGTGGCTCTAACTGGATCACAGCCCTTGTCCTGAATGTGAGGCCAGTTTAGGTGAAACATTAAATCCTCGTCCTTTCGCACCACTGAGACAGCCGCGCTCCCAGTGCTGCGCATGTCTCCCCTCCTCGGTGAGCTCTACCCCACAGGGAGAGGAGAAAACCTTGCCGGATGAAAGAGGGCATAAAAAGGCAAGGACTTCTGTTTCGAGACCAAAACAGCTTCAAAATAGTAAATTATACATTATTTCTGGTCAAGAGCTAATCAATAAAATAGACCGACTGGATTTTTCGAGTGCCATGCGTGCGTGGTCGTGTACTGCCAACAAAGAGCTAGAAATGTGCAGCATAATCCGATGCTGGAGTCATCGCACAAAGCGTGGAAATGGGTTTTCCTGAAGATGCCCAGGCACGGAGGGCTGCCAGCCCCCAGGCCGCCCCTGCGCGTGCCGGAGCCCCGTCCCTGGTTCTCCCGGTGGGAGTAAAAAGGAGCGGTGAGCTCCGCGGTGTGCGCCGCGACAAACGCGTGTCTAACACCTCCTGCAAGGGAAAGGGCCTTCCCAGAGAGGGGGAAAGGAAAGGGGAAAAACCCGGCCGGGAGACGGAGGGGAGCCGACCCCGCGGAGCGGAGCGAGCCGGAGCCCTCCCCGGCGCACGCCGGGCCCGCGGCGCCCTCGCCGCTCCGTCCCGCTCGCGGGACCCCGCAGCCCTTACGGGCCGCCCGGCCACGTCGTCGCCGACCG